>BMAO01016531.1:0-129340 GCA_019973975.1 Trichonephila clavata
TAAAAAAAATCTAAAATACTGCGCTCTTAACAAAGATGCATTTAACCTATAATCAATGGATAGTTAAATTTTAAGTATTAAAAATTACGTGTATGTTATAGAGGAGCAACAGAATATTAAAAAGACTTAGATGGGGCATGGCAAAAAATAGGAAATCATAATATAATAAGTATCAAGCTGTACATTAAAAAAACGGGGCTAGTAATTTTTCTTCAAGAAAAATGGATGTTATTTTATTGTAACCAATAATTTATTTTTTAAAGAAAATTAATTGAAGTATTTTGAAAACTTATGCAATATTCTGCCTTAATCAAATCATTATTTATGACATTACCAGAATTTAAATCAAAGATAAAATTATTTTCCCCACATTTCGATGTATAATATACTGACAATGCATGCTTTTTATATTATCTTTTTTTTTTGTTATATGTCAGTGTTTCTCAAACTTTCAATATTTGCGACCCAATTTTCAATCACAATTTTCATCCCACCCCCTTTCGTACAATAACTATGTATGGAATTCAATAATAATGTATTTGACGCTAAAGCCACAATACGACTTTAATTATAAACCTTAAAAATTATCAAGATACGTATTAAACTTAAAATATAATTTTGTATATGACAAGCCCATGGAAATCACTAGTAATTATTATACCTTTGTTCTTAACGTATTATTGATAAAATTTAACTATAAAAAATACATTTCTCAATACTGTGTGTGCGTGATACATTTATAAGTATGTAATATTAGTGTAAATGTGTCAGAATGTATTTTTTTTCTTATTTTTAGTAAATTAATAGTTCTTTTACATTATCTTTTATTTTCCGACTTTCCTATATGCTCCTGCTCCCACGTAGGATTATTACTCCCCCTCCCCCCCTAGAGGAAGCGTTCCAAAATTTGAGAAATGCTGATATACTATGTTTAGGTTGTTAAAAGGCAAGGGTAAATTGTACGCACGCTTCTTCAAAAAGACCTATGTCATTCCAATACCAGGAATCAGAAACGACCAAAATGATTATAAATTAAAGCGAGAGTTTGGTATTGATGAATAATACGTTATCATTGTTTGGTTACAAGCTATATCGATGTCTATGCATTTGGTCACTTGTGGTAAAAGCAAGCGCCATACATACAATAGAGTTGTCCCTGAAACTTTATTATAAGCCACAGTGATTGCAATTCTGTAGCCTTCGGGAGGATATTCATACACAAAGGATTGCACTAAGCTATTGATATTTACATAAATGTCTTGAAATTCAGCTATTGGATTCATTTGCGTCAGTTTCAGGATGCAGATCTTGAAATACTACCCAATGCAGCTGCGTAAATGTATGTAAAATAATTCAGATTTATCAATTTCGTGTGTATATTATTTATTTTACTTTTCATCAATTTTTCTACTCTAAAATCGTTTGGATTTCTCATTCACAGTAATTTTATTTTCAGTTATTTAATGTGTTTTTCAATAATATATCATTCTTTCAACCATTCATAACAATTATAAAGATAATAATTATAATTGAATAACAATTATATTGATGTGATCTTGCACCCAATAATAATGATGATCTATATCACCCAAAATCATTTGATTGATTTTTTATGAAACTATTAAATTTTAAAAGTATTTCGTTTAATAGTGTATTGCATTAAACATTCCTCTTGGATTTCATTATACGAAATCTTACAGTGTTGAAAAAGAAAACATATTTGTAAAACATGGAGAGCACAAGATCCTTTTATACAAGGTTTTAATGGAAGTAATGTCAACATAATACAATACTTTAAAGTTCAAAAAAGTATTATTCTTGTTCACTTTTTATGCATTTTTGGTGGCTTATTTGAATGGAAAGCTTAGCCCCAAAATATAGATCAATATTTAAATAGGTTTGAAGATATTTTAAATCCTCTGAGTGTTTTGAGTCTCAAAACCGTAGACTTGAATACTTTAAAGGAGATTTTCTCAGTTTTTTTTTATTTCTGTCGAAGCAAGTATTTACTATTCCCTAAAACTTTTTTTTCTTTCAAGATGGAGTCTTGAAAATTTTGTTAACTTTTTCATACATAGTAACATAAGGGTACAATGGATGTTTGTGAGACAATTCGTTGCTTTTTTTTAAGAAATGAATATCTAAGTTAACTTTCTACAATTTCACTTTATTTTTTAGCTGCGCAAATAATTAGAAAAATTCAACAGATTCAGATTTTTAATTCCAAGATAAGTTTTATTTACAATAATCTGAAAAAAAAATACTCTAAAAAATGTATTGTATAAAAAGTATTTTAGAAAAATTATGAGAATGAGTTAACTTTATCTTAATAAAATTTAAAGGTAATGTTTTGACAAGCCGATAATTTTTTTCAAAGAGCTTAATAGTATTAACTGAAAAAAAAAACTATTACTTTTAATATTACTTTTACCAAACAATTTCTTGAAGTTTTTTCCTTATCATAATCATATCTTCATTCATAATCATATCATAAAAGAATTTCTTAGTAAAAACATGCAGTGAAAAATATATAAATGTAGAATAATATAGATACTGATATGGTATTTTGTATACTTTTTAAGCAATTTAAATGTTTATTAATGTCGTTCTCTTGGGCAACGCCAGAGAGTTTTTCAACGTTCCTAATAAAATTGAAACACGATCATGTGATGAGGATGACATCAGAGCTGGAACCCCATTTCCTTTACTTCCACATTAATTCAACGGGAGGACTTTGAGCTACTACAAATTTAACGTGTATCAGTTCCTTTAGATTAGTGTTTTGCAAATTTTTGACACATGTGTACCCAATTTAAAATTTAGTAACGCTGAGTACCCTTCGAGAAAAAAAAGGGATATATTTTTTAATAACTATCAAAATATATTTATTTATTTTCTTTTTTTTTGAGACATATACAAAAAAACTATAAAAGAGAAATATAATTATTCATAACAAAATATATAAATAAAAGTTATATTATAAATAACACTTTTTTGGAATAATATTAAGGATATAATTTTATGTGCTGAATGACAAATCATTCTAATTTGGTTCCTGGTTGATAATTTTAAACTAAGATGTGGTTCTACGTCCAACACTCTGTTTCTTTTTTTCGACTTGAACTAAGCATGGTACAGTGTATATCCCTACCAAAATCTGGTGCAATGCGTACCCCCAAACCCTACCCGTTCCCCTGGGGGTACGCGTATCACACTTTGGGAAACATTGCTGTATATGGTGAGCCTTCATTGATATTTTAAGTCCCCCCTCCCCGTTATTTGGATGATGCGTTTTATTTTTATTTATATTGTTAAAAATAATGCAGTTATTAATCCTTTAAAATTTTGTAAGTCATCATATTTTCCAATTAAGCAATTTGTTAAATTTCAAAATAAATTTTAAACTTTATCTTCTTTAGTTTGTAATATATTATTTACAGAATTAAAATACCTTCATTGTTCTTGTACAATTTTATCTTGATCGTTAACACCAGAGTAATAAGTTCAAAACTAATTAAATAAAATTTTAGCATTAATATATTAATAAAAAGAGACCGTGAGAAAGTTTAATTTATATATTTTAATCAGTTTATCTTATTCAAAGTTTGTGTGCAAATAGAATTAATTTACTTAATTAGAAATAAATGTAAAATATATATTACACTCTTTTCTTATGTTCATTAATTGTTTCATGTAATAAGATATATAATAAAGCGTATAATTTAATTACTCAAAAATGTATTGTGTATCTATAAAATAAATATATTTTTTTTTCAAAATCCTATTGCGGCATTGAAGTTATCGTTATTAAAATATTTTAAATAAAGTGGATCCATCTAAATTCATTTTTTAAAAATTCTTATTAATAAATAAAATTCCTTATCATATAGATTTATTTATTTTACTTCCTTTTTGCTTCGGAGTCTACAGAAATGAAAAAAAAGGTTCACAAAAATCTCGATTTCAACAAAAAAAAAAATCCAATTTCATCAAAGTCACTGGACCTTTTTTCTCAAGAAAACCCATAAAAAACTCTACTGGTATACGATAAAGAACTATAAGAACAAAGCTGGAGCTCTTTTTACATGGAAATTTCAACATGATTTTTAACTAGTACATTACTTATAGTTAAAAGTATGTAACTGGCATTGTTCGGATCACTCTAACCTCATATATGCATTGTGTTCTTTTTTATGCCCCATCATTAAATTCTTCATAGGAAAAAGAAACTTTTGTAGCTTACTATCGGAATTCCAAACGGAATCAATCTTCTTCGTCGGCAACGCTGTCATTCCGGACAGCTTGTCATTTATCTTCGACGCAAAGGACAAGTTTCATTAACTGGATAATAGCTCGCTTCCTGCAAATTCACCTCCAACTCAATTGTTCTTTAAATTTAAGTCATTCCCTAAATAATGTTAATGTGTCAGAAATAATCGGAGTTATCATTAAATGTGAGAACAACTTGCTTAAGTGCATTTTTAGAGAACTGTTACAAGTGTTTTATTTAAAGATGCATGAATGAGATGAGAGGATTGCGTTGCATAAATTTTAAAACGCAGATATTAATTATTTATAAAATTCATCTCAAAATTTGTAGACATTAAAGTTAAATATGCTACTAAAACTTTGTGTCAAATATGTGTCTACAGCTTTTCAAATATAAAAAAAAAGATATGCAAATGCACGGAACATCTATGTGCTTAATTGTTGATTTTTAAAATTTGAGCAATAATTCTTATGTAAATATTGTGAATTAGTATTATTCCCAAATTTAATTACTCCTTGAGAGAAATTTTCACATATACTATCAATAGCAGTAAAGAATTATTTAAAATTAAAAACTCAAGAGCAAGTAGTTCTTTCAAACATATTAATGAATATTTGCATGTACTATAGATAGCACGTAGCTGCATTTGCTGTACATAATTGTAAAATGAATTAAAACCTTCAATATTAAATAATTATAGTCAAAAATTACTTTACAAGAATAATATTCATCAATAATGCTTATGATATGGATACCTAAAATATATATAAACATAAAATGATTTCTTAAATTTTCCTTAAATTTTAAGCAGTACTTCTAATAAAGGCATTACTCATTCAGTTTAAAAGTCCCTTAATAAACACAATTAAAATTGTATAATTAATTACAGTTATACTAACAGTTTCTTCGGGAAAAAGGTATCAAGTACTAAATACTAACTACAGCAAGTTAATTATAATAACATCAATGCGCATCGACAATACCGTAATTTAAGTTGTACTTTTTAAAGCATTGCATTAATTTATTACAGCTTACAGAATGTATCTTTTGAAAATCACTGACAGATAATAAAAAGGCAAACATAATTTTTAGAGCTATTAGATAAGTTTTCAAACACCTGGAATATTTAATTTATATTAATATGGATTTTTAGGAATTTCTGCTACAACAATTTTGCTTTAAAAACCTCATTCCAATTATAAAGAAGCTTGAATGAGTTCAAAAGATATTATACTGCAGTGTATATTATTGGAGAAGACTTATATTGAATTTCTAAATTTCCAGACGATTTTCAAATTCTTAAATATTTCAATACATATTTCTATTAATAACTAGTAATAGATGCGCATATCGTGAATATTTTAAGATGCTTTCGGCTTTCAAGATCACTGCATCCAATATATTGAATAATGGAGACTTTTACGCGTCAAATGGAAAAGGGCTTCACACTGCATCTCCGGTGAGCTTTACATCAGTCCACTTTGTTGAAAATTTATCATATAAATTTTTGATTTTGGTTGAAAGTTTTACTACACACATAATCTGAAATAATGAATTAAAGTTTAAATTAATTTTCAGTTATAAAATACTAGTCGTTACTAGTTAACTTTGCAAAGATTTTAATTACATTGTTTAACTGCATACTATTTTTCTGATTCATATTTATCTAATTTACCATTGATCTTCCATGCCCTTGTAGCCCTCCCCCCCCCCATCAGAGTCTATTTCGCTAACCCAATTTTTAGCGGATCTCAACTCAACAAAATAAACATGCTTGTCAAATTTAACCCTGTAGGTCCATTATTTCAAAACGGTGATTATAATGCCCTCACAACTTCTATTTTGAGCCGAATTTTGCAAAAATTATTCTTAGAGGAACTCTACTCAATAAAAGAAAAATGTTTGCTAAATTTTAATTCTGTAGGTCTAAGAACATAGAAACTGGAATATTTTTTTTCTGTAACGCCACCACAACGATCAACAACCCTTCCTTCAGAGTAATTTTCACAAAATACACTTGCAGCAGATCTCTACTTAATAAAAGAAACATGCTTTCCAAATTTAAAGTCTGCCAGTGTAATATATTAAAAAACGGGATTTTTTTGTACATAAACACCTTCATAACTCTCCATCTGGACATTTCCCCCAAAATTCGTTCTTAACGGGTCTCTATTTAACAAAACAAACACGTCTGCCGAATTTCAACTATGTAGGTCTAATAGTTCCGAAAGTATCGTGATGTGTGATGAGTTACTGAGTCACTTTCTTCCATTTTTCTAGCGAAAGAGTACTGACTAAAAAAGTCAGACGTGAAATCTAAAAATTACATCCAACAAATACTTATATCATGCTAAATTTTCTTCAGAGAGTCAAACAAAAAAAATTTCGTTTATTATAACTTGAATAAATAAAAATTCTTCAATTATCATCAAAATGTATATAAAGTAAATCATAATATATTCAAACATTTTTTTTTACTGTTTGTAGCTGCCGTAGTTCTCTTAATTTTTAAATAAATCTTATTAGAGATTGAAAGTCAAAACTATATATCTAACGATATAAACTTTTTATTTCAAAGTAGTATTTAAAGCGCAGAAAAATTAAAGATACATATATGTATAGATTGAAATATCAAATGCTTCTTTGTTATAAATTCATTATATTTTCAAAAATATTTAATAAAACACGTTCCTCGTAACCTGGAAATACTATTGCACAGTTTATGAATATAGCATGTTACTAAACTGTATAAATTATACATAAAAAATAATACTATAAATGCATGAATACAAACACAATTACATTTGAACATTTATTGAAGAAACAAAAAGGACTATTTTTAGATTTAAATTATTTCATATGTAGCATAATTTAACCTATTGTCACGGTGGATTGTACCTTGTGGTGTTTTAAAATCGCACATTTTGACGTACTTTTTAGATTCCCTATAAACTAGTAAATTCTTCCTCTTTTAATATGACTTTCTTACAGTTCGTGTAGCAAAGTACAAAGTTTCACATAAAAGAAAAGATTTTGCTATGGAATTATGGTATTTTTTTAAATAGCCTAAAGTATGAATGCAAAATTAATAAAAACTAAATAGCTTTACTTCTGTTGCCCACGAGATAATTTTCGAAAGACTTAAGGTAGATCCTATACTTATATACAAGATAAAGCTTAAGAATGTCTGTATTCTGTATACCTTCAATTTAATTTTATACCATATTTTAGTATTTTTTAATATTTAAGGAATTGGTGAAACAATTTAGAATCACTATTTTTTTTCCTATTCATTATATTACAAAGTAAATTCTACTGATCCCATCCCAAATATCGAGGCACACAGAATAAAGATCTATAAGTATGTTATATATAAAAAATATCTATACTCGGCAGCCAATATTTTTTTTAAAATCTTGTGGTAAAATTTGAAACTGAGACAATCAAATTTAAAAATCGTTTTAATTTTTTTGCATTGAAATAAATCCTTTTACACTTAAAATGTATCCATTTCATACATTGAGGCTTCTTTTTCCACAAAATGTTCATGCATATTTTTCTCTGATTCTCAGTGTCTTATGAGCCATTTTGTAAGAGATATAGACAATATTTACTCTCCCTTCATTTATGCATGAAAATCAGAAATAACAGAAAAGTACTTTATTTTAAAAACCGAAAGTTTTGTAATATCTAGGCGATTAGCTCGTTCATTATCCAGTATTATTTCTGCTTCCTTTTAAACCAATATCAATTGTTGTTTTGGGAGATTCTGATATTTTTGGTCAGTAATTCTAAGCTGTAAAATTGAGATGTCAACCTCATCACTTGACTGAATTAGAACTACGAGGTGAGTCACCAACAGACCTCATGTTGCTTCAAAGTGCAAGATAATGATAAAACAAATTACAAATCAAATAATTCCAAGCAGAACTTAATGAAAAATCTGTTCCTTTACATTTTTCTAAAATGGTCTATTCTTTTTTGACATTTAAATGTTTTATTGCCGACAGCGTAATTATTGTCAAAGTTCGACGAGGCTTGCTTTAAAACGTTCTTAACAATCTGTATTAATGTTTTAGAATGTTTTTGAAAATTCAAATTTTCTGAACTTTCAATGGTACTATTCCTCCAGAACAACGTTTGAGATGTATAAATTCCCAAATAAACTCGTTGTTCAGATAAAGGATGCGTATACTAGGTATCACAGCTTCCTTTAATAAAACAATGTATTCTTCTCAATTCGGTATCAAAACTTAGTTTCAGTAATAACAAGGACAAGAATAACAACAAATAGTTGATATGACTTTTAGAAAATTTAATCCTGTTAAGATGCATTAATATTCGATAAATGAAACTCTTAAGCAAGTGATTAATGCTGTGAAATTTCTAAACACGTCAATTCGCGTAAAATGCCCTGCCTAGGCCTTTTTGGAAGAGAAAACAAATTATCTAAAATAGAATTTGGTTTTACTATAGAGCGTCTTCATGCCTCCATGGATATAACAATGCTTTTAATCTTTAACAAGATTCTAATTAATTGTGTTAATGGCAGGCTCTTGTTAATTGAATATTAACAAAAGCGCATTTTAATTCCTTTACCAGGAGACGCTTGTGAATAAGTGGAATTATTCTAGCAGGAATGATTTGTTTAGAAGTGTTGTATGAGTTTCATTTAAAACACGCGTCTTGCACAGATTATTTAAATCTTTTTGAAATAAGTCATTATAATGTATTTAGTTTTATTTCTTTAAAGTTTAAATAATCCTATGTGATATTTAGGCTTTTAAAATTGTTCTACTATTATTGTTTAAAAAACAAAGTAATTGGGTTAGTGGAATTAAAAATTTTCTTTCATCAGTGGAAGAAATTTCAATCATTTGATGAAATCGATGTATTAATAAAAGGTTAGCTATTAATGGATCAACAATTTTAAAGGATTGGCTAAGTTACTCGCTTAACATACACTTTTTAAAATATTTTATACAAAACCTTTTTTTTTTACATGATAGAAAATTTGCGAAATAAGGAGCAGATGCAAATTTTATATTTTCGTGTTACATACTATTCTTTAAACTTCAAAAATTACTTTATTAGTTAAAACATTACACAATAAACTCCAAACACTTTAAAAAGATCTTTATTGTCGTCCTTTTTCTCTTAGGTTGTTTAATATTACATTGCGAACAATGCCTTTTTTTTTCTTAAATGAAATAAAATTCGAAATTAGCATTACGCTAATTACGTTTGCATTATATTGCCAAGTGCTCACATTAGTTTCATTTGGGTTAGCATGGAAACCATTTGCATTTTTATAGCATACTGATAATTGTTTCAGTAAAACTTTTGGGTTTTATTTAAAGACTTGAAGTAATATGTATACCAATTTTTGAAAGGCATCATTACTAAATTCATTACACAAAATACATTTTTATTAAATAATTTTATAAAAGGAATTATCTTTAATGTATTGAAATCAAACTATGATAAAAAAGTAAATCTGGATCAATTCTTTACCGCAATAGAAGGAAAAATTGTAACAATGTCCGTCGCTTCCACACAGAGCCCAAAGTTTATATCCGAAACGTATTCGCGCGCTTGCCTCGAATAAACTGCTTCAGACTATTCTTACCGTAATACCAGGTGATCATTTCATCAATGTTTTTATTTGCAGTGAATTGTCTAAATTTCTGAAAATTGTTATTGAGTATGGCAAACAAAGATTTTACTTTGAATTATCGATCCTGCACATGATGCTGAATTACAGTTCCGTTCTCCACAAAGTGCAAATAGGTTTTCAATTTTTAGAAGCGGTTTCGTGACATGGCATCTTTTCACCGAGGTAATGCCAAGGTCTTCAGCATCTGACCCATAGTCACGTTCACAGGCATTTTAAAGGTTACCATTTAAATGAAAAGTTCTTATAAAACATTTATTTCATCAGCATTGGATAAGAAATCGTGTTCGTTTCTTTACATCTGTTGCATACCGCACAGTTTCTTCTAAAATGAGATCGTAAACTTCACTGGAATTAAAATGCTCAAAAAGCTCTGATGGAGATTTATCTTTTAATTCAGTTCCCATCTGCTTGAGCAAGTCCCTTGCAGTTGATTCAGCCTGTGTTTACCATTTTGTATAATGCAGTGGTTTATTTTTTATCCAAAATGATTGATATCTTTTACCTCTTTCCCTGCTCTTTGTTCGCTTGTGGGTGGTTGAGGCTGAAACCTATCTCCAATTCTAGCTTCCAAAAAACCAGGAATATTATGTACAACAGGGGTGGGAAGACTTTTCCAGGGTACGGGCTACTTGTAATTTTTTCAAGGTGTTGCGGTCCACCCAGTATCAGTGGCCCGCACAAAGGAGGGAAGGATCCGTGGATCCCCCCTCCTCCATAGCACATGATTTCTTTTTGATCGATTATAATCACAAGTATATACTACGTAACATTTAATTAAGTATTTATTATTAATAATTTTTTATTAATTAATGCTAAAAAATTCAATAATTTATTTCTTACTCTTCTTTGTACTGATAATATACAAAATGAAAAAAATATGTTATGCATCGTATTGGGGAAGGATATAAGAATCCTGGACCACAGCACCCCACGCCCCATTTGAAAAATTCACGAGTACGTCCACTTCCCAGGGTCGTAGGTGAGTGAGGTAAGGAAAAAATCAACAATATATATTTATTATAACTTAATAATAAATATGGATATTTACGTAGGTAAATGAAAAGAAAAACTTACTTTTTTGAAATCGCGCTTAAAGCAATACGCAAAATATAAGCATAATAATAATAGCTACAAATATAATAATATCTAATGCATTTATTATCAAACAATTCAAAATAGATTTAAAAAATAAAACTTTTCCATCTGAAGTTAGTTCTCGTAATTACAGTCAGTAGAAGACTTAGTGTACGTACTGTCAGCCAATCTAGAATATTTACGAACATAATTACTAACGGCTTATCTTCAGGTGGTCACTCCAAATTGTCTTGGCGGTCCACCGGTAGATCGCGATCGACTTAATGCCCACCCCGAATATACAGTATTTGGAACAGTATTTACTTCAAACTCATCCCCTTTATGTTCATCAGTTAGTTTAAATTCATCTGGTGGTAATACAGAAATTTCAAAGTTACTTTCATTTGAATCTAAACTATTTAATAATTCTAACGCTTCCTCTTACTACAGAATTTTTTACACTGACATAACTTAGCAAGGATGAAATATTAGAAGGGAAATTACTAATATTAGTATTTTATCATTATTATTATTTTACTCTTAGTTATAAAGAGAGAAAGAGAATGCACCAATTGCATGCATATCGTCCCACCATCATATTTATTGGACCGTTTTGCTATTTGACTAATATTCTATAAAACTTACCCAAGAACAATGTCACTCTAATTAACAATCGGGATCAAAACCGAAGAGTACTGTTACATAAAAAAATGCCGAGCCAAGTAAAAAGTAAAATGAGAAAAAAATTCTGCAACCCAAAAGAGGTGATACAAAAACGCGCCCACAAATGCGATGAATAAGCACAATTTCCAAAGGAAGGAGGAAGGGGGCAAGACACATAACTCATGCTAGAAGAAAAGCTAGTACATATCCCTACATGTTCCAAATATGAAAATATTTTCAAAATACAAATAATGATTTCACATCATATTTCTCAGCTGTCCTCTAAATAGGACAATGGGATAAAATGGGTTAAATTACATTATTTGGTTTAACTTATCCCACACAGAGATACAAAATTATAATTATCTTATACTTTTTAATATGATACATTTTTAAAACATTGGGAAAGCTATAATGTCTATAGCATGTATTAGAATGAATCTCAGTTTAATTAAATTGTTTTTAAAATAATAAAAATTATGAGTGAGACGTAGTTTTTTAAAATTTGAAACGTAATTTGTTTATGTTTCTTATGTCAAATCTTCCGATGATAACGTATATAAGTCTACAATCTTTAGACTTTTAAAGGAATGACGTGTGATTAACCAAAATTATATATATACATTAAATTGAGAGTATATTGAATTTAGTTATTCAACTTCCGAAACTGGAAAATTAAATATAAATTTTATATAATTAATAAGTTTTACTAAATATAGAAAAAGCAAACACTATTATAATTGTTTTATTTTCAATGGGACTATGGACTTTTTTTAATTTTTTTTTTTTACCATTGCAGACCTTGTACATTTCAGGGTAGCAAGTATCAACTTTTAGTGTGGCACCATATAGGTAAATACAAATTGCTACAATGTTATTTTCGCCCAGGTTTCGAGGTACCTGAGCTCTGACAATGCAAAAATGTTCAAGGAATTTAATTTTTCTAAGAGCAGCCAAGCCAAATCACACTCAAGAGATCTTTTGAATACAGATTAATCATGAGGCATAGGTGCTGTCAATTTTTGGTGTCATGCAAATCAACCGAGTTGGGCCCGTGTTCGAATCCGTAATATCGAGCGTACACAGCCAATATCTAATTAACTACGCCATCCATCCATTATGCACAATACAAATTTACTTTTTGTTTAAAGCTGAATGTTTGCGGAAAAAAAATTATACTTCTTAATAACTAACACATTTCAAATGACTCACAAATGTAAAATAAGAATAAGCTAGTAAGTGAATAATTGATAAATTTATAAATTAATTTCTTACCTTAACAGAGTATTTTGAACAAATATTCAAGTATGGTTTATACATTTATTTAAAAAAAATAACCCTGATAATACTTTTGAATGATTAACGTTAATTTTTTAGAAAATAGTGATTTTTTATATACAGAATCATTGCTATGATAGTACATTATATCAAAGAAATTCTCATATCTTGAATAACTCATAACTTTTACGAGTGAATACGAAGATATTTAAATTAATGATGTTTTGTATCAGTGCCTGGATAAGTGCTTTAATATTGACATTAGCTTTCAAAATCTCTGCGATGCATGAAAGCCTTCTGTAAAGCATTCATAATGAGACTTTCTGGAGAGGTATTCATCTTATTGATACATATAACGTGAATTCACACCACGGAACCATTTATTCCATCATATACTAATAATGTTAGTTTATCATTCAAATACAAATGGAAGCCATTTTCTGCAAGATAAGTCTTCAAGTATTGTAATCAATAAGTCTAGAGGTCAGACATTATACAATATTTCTAAAGTGAATAAATTTATATATAATTGAATCAAGTTTAATGTGCTTAAAAATATATTTCTTCTACATATGAAAACGATAGATATTTAATATACGCAGTTTTAATTAAAAATATATTGCATTAATACTTCTTAAATGTAGAGTTTCATTTAGGACAGTTATTTCGTGTATTTAAGACAATGTCTTTTTTTTTAATAGAGAGATAATGTTTTAGACACTTTAAATATTTAAAATATAATATGTCTTATATCTATATTATTAATCTAAAACATTCAGGGGTATAGTTTAAATAATTAAAATACTGAAAGTATTATTTATTATTTAATTAATGGTACACGCATGAATTTTTCATGGGTCTCGGGATCGAGAGTCCAATGTCCCCTGTTCTCCTTTCATACCTCGATACACCACCCAATATATTCTTTTGATTTCATCGAATGTCGGGAACAAAAACAGTAAAAAAAATTGTTGAATAAATAATTAGCATTAATTAATAAAGTAAATTATTAATAACCAATATTTTTAAATTGCCAGAGATCACAAAAATTTTATATAATATAATAATTAATTGAACAAAAAATAAGGTTGATGGGACTTTCAGACCTCCTCCCTCTCCTCTCGTGTGCGTCCTTGTATTCAATAATAAAACACGTTGAATGCTGAAAGTACATAAATTTTCAGATTTTAGTTTTAAAATCATTAATAAATTTGAAAAACTACCATTTTTTGAAAGCCTGATCAATAATTATTACAGGTGTTTATTTCTGTTTACAATTTATCACATTTTTAACTCATACAATTTTTATTATGTTTTTATTATGCTAGCTAGATACGGGATTGAGGGTTCCTACAAACCCATATACCGGAAACCTACTTCGTAGATTTCCTAAATTTGAAGTAAGAGAGAGAGCGTAAACGGAAGATACATAGCCGGTGACTCCTTGAGCAATGCTGTTTTTTATTCTACTCGGTTGCGGGCCAAAGGGCCACCATGTTGGAGTGAAAATGTTTGAAGAACAATAAACACGTTATTTAGGGATCTGATGCTTTCCTCATTCTAACAGCAGGGCTGGGGTCCGACATATGTATATATATATATATATTATTTTTTCCACTTCAATATACATTTTTAGTGATAAAAGTAAAACTATGCTTATAAGGTGTTAATCTATACAAGACATTTTTTCTGGATATAACTACCATTTCAATACTAATTTTTTTTTTAAAGTAACAGTGCAAAAGCAAAAGTTTAATATTTAGCCAGTTATTTTGATTAAAAAGAAAAATTTTGAGATGGAAAATACTAATTCAAAATATTATTCCAGTAAAAAAAAAAAAAAAAAATAGCTCTTAGATTTTAAGTTAAAACAAAAAATATATTTAAGTGTTTGCTGAAAATAAATTAAAAGCAAAAATTTGATATCATGGAATTTTGAAAGAAGTAGTTTTAAGCATCTTATTTCTGAATGATAACACTGGTTTTATTGATAGGGTAATTTCAATTTTTAGTACGGGACAATTTAATTATAGTAAAAAATATATTTTAAGAAATGAATTACAATGCGTTGGTATTTATATACACAAGAATTTTTTAAAGCTAATTCAGAGAGATCTAGAACCAAACTACTGTTATAAATATTCAGAAGCTGAACATAAAGATTCTGCATACAAAATCATTACTAAACATAAGTAAAGCATAAAAAATTGTCAAATGTTTATGAAGAGATTTACACACCACACACACACACACACACCACACACACACACACACACACACACATACACAACACATACACACACACACACACACACACATTTAATATCTCTTATTGAGAACAAATGACAGGAATAAAAATGTTATACATAGATTTTTTTTGGTATTGTTTTCTGGAATATATTGTTATAAGAAAATTAGTTTTTAGGTGTGTTTAACAAAATTTGTATTATAAAACGAGGGACTTTCAATGTATTTATTACATTACTGAAATTATTTTAAATTTAAGAACCAAGCAAATCTCTCTTACTCATAAGTTTATTCATTAATATATGCAAGTTTATAGAGATAAAATCATTAACCCTCATAAGAATTAGATTCTGTGTTTTTTTTATTAAAATCTTGGAAAATCCAGTAAAAGGAAAATCTTCAATTTTACTTATATGTATTTATTTGTGAACAAATAAATTATTAAAATATAATAAAACTCTTATGTTTTATGAACTCTCTTAGATTTATTACTAGCATTTAATGTTCTAAATATTATGTAAATGATGACTTTTAATCTGATAAAGAATATTGTGAAAAACAAAATTAAATTAGTAGATAGGATTTTTTTAAAAAAAATAACAATTTCTGGAAAAAAAACTGGCAACTTAAAGCCATTGACAGAAACATATTTGAATGACTGAGAATTAAGAATAAATTTAAACAAAACATTTCTTTTCATATTTATATTCAGTTTCCATTTCGTAAATGCAATTTACACTATTTTTTCTAGAATAATAAGCTTAAATTAATTTCAGGAAAATAAACATACAGTTTTTTACCAATGCATCAAACATCCGTTAGATGCATACGGATAACGAAACACATTTCTAATTACTGAGAAATTTTTTTTATGTAAAAACAGCATCATTGTAACTTATTGTGCTGAGGGTAAAACTATTTTCCTTACATTTTTTAGCCTTTTTTCATTTATTTCTGAATTTTGAAAATTATTTCCATTTTAGTGATAATGAATTATCCATTTCGGATGGTGTGGACAAAGAAAGCACATGGAATTACGTATAACTTGTTTCAAAAGCTATGCAAGTGTTTTGTATGAGAACCTCCAAAAATAAATTTTTATTTCTTGTTTTAGAAAGGAATATCAAGATTCTACATATTGAATAATCTTCCAATTTAAACTTTGATGAAATAAAAAAAATGACAAAAGTCGAGAACATGAAAATGTAATTTCCTGTTATTTGACAATCTTTTGATGCAGCCCAACGTTGAGAATTAAAACGAATAATGTGAAGCTATTGAATAATCTTTTGAAATACGTTATTTAAAAAATTGTAAATGATACTTTCTGTTAAATGACATTTGAAGTTTTTTTAATTCAAGGTATGAATTTTTCATAAGCGAAATCCTTATTCTTTATCGAGTTACCCATTGCACGGGAAAACGATTATTTCATTTTTAAGCGTAAGTTGGAAGCAAGCAAAATTAATTTACGATGTAAGAGAAATATTGAAGAAAATCCAAAGAATGCTTAGTTCCATGTAACGAGTAAATTTCCTTTCAAGGTTTTTGAATTCCTTGAGAGACAACTGTAAGCTCATGTTTGTGACTTTTCGATTGGTGAAATCAGCCGTTTATGTGTGCTGCATTCAATTTCATTAACCCAATGAAAATTTTAAATTAATTAGTTCTCTTGTAGTTAATTTTCTAGAAAACTTACATTTAAATATCTTAATTTTTCATTTACAATTGTTATTTTTTCGTTTTAGTACATAAGTTCAAATTCTCCGTTAATGTATTTCTTAAAAAGCACTCAACGACTGGATGATTTTTATTAAAAATAGACTATATCTCTTTTAGACTGGATTTACACTAGACTGATCATTAAGATAATATGATTTTATGAGTTGAAGGTAGTTTTCTAAGTTTTTGGAAATATTAAAGTTTGTTTTATATAATAATATTATCCTCCATAATTTTCAAATTGACGGGGAAAAACATTTTAAACTAAAAAAGAACAATGTGCTTGAATATTTGCAGATCTATTACTGCATTTAAAAACAAACAATGATTTTGCTTACGTTTTGAGATAATACAGTTTTTGTGTCAATATATATAAGAAGAAACAGTAATTTTAGTTAATACACATAATTAATTGGTATTTATAACGATTAATGCCTTAGGTTTTTTTTTTACCCCTGGATGTTCAAAACAATATGTTATAATTTTGAATACAGGAAATAATATTCGTATTTATTATTCCATTTTAGCACAAAAAGTTTTTGTATTGTTTTACTTATGATGTAACTGACGGAAATAAAAATTTTGCAAAGGAACATTTAAACAGAAATTTAACAAATATATATAACAAAACAAATGTAACATAAATGTTGACAATTCTTTTTGTTTTGATAAATTTTACTCATTGAGAAAATGTTGCATTATTTCTGATTGCATTTAATGAAATGTGAGTAAGTAGAAAATATAAACATATTTAATAATCAAATAAAATGCAATATTTGTGTTTTATTCCTTGTAATAAATTTTACATCAAAGAGCAGGTGAAAATATCCAAATAGTGGCACGATTTGAATTTTCTTTTTGGATGGGACTTGTTTATACTTTCAAAAGCAAATGCAATAACGTTTTAGTTTGAAGATGTTGTTTTTTAACTAATATTTCAAAAAGACAAGTTTTCTTTCAAGTCATCAATATTAATTTTAAATCATAAAATAAATGCTTTAACAATGAAGTTCATAATATACGTTTACGTTAAAATTCTTTTACCTAATTAAAAAAAATAATGTTCTTCTCTCCGATAAACTATTTAAATATGCAATTTTGATTAAAAAGTCCTTTGTTTTACTATGTGCTATTAAAAGCATAAGTATCCCATCAATAAATGAAACATAACATAAAAGTAAAATTATATTATAGTGATCAGGAATGAGGTATAATTATTATTTTTGTTCAAAATATAATTACGTTGATGATAGATTGTTTGACGCTCTTTATTTACATTAAAATCTTACTAAAGGTTTGATTCTTTTTGGAATCTTCAGGCGTAATTGGAGAGACTTTCAGTACATTTGAACTTAACTATATTCCAACAGTTTCCTTACGAACGAACAATAAAACTTGAAAACCAAGCAAAAAAATTTAGTTTAAACTTACTTGAAATCCATAATTGATTATCAGAATTTCGAAATTTGTTACCTGTGGTCTTACTACACTCATGTCCATAAATTAAGGATAATTCAGAATCACACATAAATTGAACTCTAAAAGAAAAATTTTACCAGTAGAATTACCACACACATCTTGAAGAAGAATATATACAAATTACAAGAAACCACCAGATGGCGCGGATAGTGCGTCACAATGACGAGTGTGTAAGAGAGGGGTATATCAGGAATGGTGGCAAAGAAGTAAAATTGTTCACAAGAGCTTTAAAAGCCTTTCAGTGCAATAACCGCATAGTTATGGCACAAAGGAAGCATTTGGATGATTTTTACGTGTAGAATTATCGGACGACTGGAATGTGGATGTACCCAGCTGGAAGTATCCGAGGAACTTGGAATCGCCCAGAGTGTCATCTCCAGGCTTGGCAACGATAATGATAATGTAGTAAGATAATGGTAATGTGAGTAGATGTTACAGCACAGGTCGCCCCCGAGTTACAACGCCGAATGAGGACCGGTATTTGGCAGTTACTGCCAAAAGAAACAGACGGGGCATAGCATCAGACCTATCTCGTCAGCTCTCTTCAGCTACCGGTACGACAGTTTCAAGACAGACCGTGTACAGACGCTTAGGGCACATTGGTCTATATGCTCGTAGGCCTGTCAGATGTGTTCCCCTTACCGCAACTCACTGTCGCCTGCGATTAACCTGGAGTAGAGAGCATGCATTGTGGACACCGCAACAGTGGTCTTGTGTGATGTTTTCCGACGAGTCCAGGTTTAGTTTTCAGTCTGATTCTCAAAGGACTTTCATATGGAGAGCGCCAGGTACCCGTTACCACCAAGAGAACACCATTAAACGACACCGTTACGGTGGTGCGGGATGGCTCGTTTGGGGAGGAATTATTCTTGGTTCCAGAAGCGACCTGCATGTTCAGAATGTAACGATGACAGGCCACTTATATCGGGATGTCATTCTGGAACAACATGTACGTTTGTTTCGGGGCGCCATGGGTGCTGAATTTCTGTTTATGGATGACAACGCCCGTCCTCACCGTGCAAACATTGTAGACGAATGCCTTCAATCGGAGGATATCACCCGTATGGATTGACCAGCATACTCACCGGACTTGAATCCAATAGAGCATGTGTGGGATATGCTTGGCCGACGAATTGCAGCCCGTCAACCCCCTCCCACTGTCTACCGGAACTTCGGAGGGCATTGATTGATGAGTGGTGTAATATTCCCCAAGATCAGATTGATAATTTGATACTCAGCATGCGTAGGCGTTGTAAGGCCTGTATTGCATCGTCCTTGAGACATACTCCGTATTAACCATCATACTAACCATGTTATACTGTTTTTTGTAAATAGATTCTTTTTTGAAATTTGCTCCAGGGAGTAAAAATCGCAATTTTTATTAATTATGTCAAACATATAGCATCTTTTTTGCTCTTTACCTTTTGTTTAATAAATAGACTTTACAAATAAGTCAAATTTGTTTTGCTTCGGTCTCTTTCTTTGCCTGAACTTCATTATCCTTAATTTATGGACATGAGTGTAAATGACCATTCTAACTTTATCCAAAATTAAATAAAAACAAATAAGTAATATTATTTTTAATAATAAAACTTTATTGTATTTTGATACTTTTTGATCAAAAAATAATTTGTAACAAACATAATTTACAGTTTATAGCAAAGTGGAAGCATTTAATTGATGGGAAGTATAAACATTTTTTTATCAGTTTGTTTCAATTTTAAGAGATTTGGCTTAAAATGGAATTACCATGTATGCAATACTAATTTAAAATCTTTTTTAAATAGTAATTCTTAACGTTCTGTAAAATTACGCTATACTACAAATAAGTTGGAAATAAAATTTTATTTATCAGTAGAAGGTCTTTAAAATTGCTATGTTTAGCATTTTAAAATACTATTTGATTGGTAACAAAAAATAATTTTCACATTTAATTACAAGTTTGGAATTCTTATTTAAATTTTTTGCCAAAAGGAGAATAAATTCACATAAATGTTTTTGATCAATTTATTATTATACTACCTTATTAAATGTGTTGTATTTAAAAGATTAACGTATAAGGAACATTTTCCAATCTTAATACTTGCGAGGAAATGGTAAAAATGCCTAGTTACTCAAGCTTAGTCTCAATAAAATATTAGAAATTACTTATTTCATTATTAACTCCCTCTATCGATGAAAGAAACTTAAACCTTTGGAAATTTCTTAGAATTTTGCGTATCAAAATCATATAATCTTTCAAGAAAATAAAATATGTAAAGTTTTCCAATATCTCTTGCTTAAGGTAATAAAAAGTACATTATTCGCATTCGTGTAAATTCTAAATTTATGGTTATTGAACCTCACCTCAAAAATCTTCCCTTGATATTGATTGTAAATTAATTTTGACCATTATAATTATTATTATGAGTGATAAATATTTTTCTCACGTAATTTCATAAATGTTCTTATTTATTGTCAATTTTACTCTGATAAGAAATTTCATTGAATTACTCTAGCACTCTTTATTGTTTTATGTTGCAAATGTCATGCCATATGTTGATTAAAGCTCTTTAAAAAATGAGCCTATTTAAAAAATGGTTTACATTTTTTTATTTAATGAGGTAACATTATAATGAGTAATTAGCGATTGTGATCAGATTTATAAGCAAAAATTAAATATTTGTTAATTGATAGTTTTAATATTTTCTCGACTCTTTTGCAATCTTCATAATTGGAATTTACATGCTGTGATTTGTTTGCTAAGTAAAATGTATCCTTAACCTCCTAACAATGATCTAGTAAAATACCATACACATTTTCCAATGTATGTTTTGCTAAGTTTTAAACTATACTATTAATATATATTATTTTTATGAGCATTATATATATTTATGAATATTATCTATATTATAATAGATTATAATTTTAGATCATTGCTGTTATCATTATTATTATATTGATTTAGATTTTTTTTTAAGATTCACACTTGTATTTCACGCCTTTTAGCTTAAAAGTTTAGTCTTCATTTTAAATATCGTATAAAATTAATTTTGTGTTATTTTATTACTGTTCTCTATAGAGTATATTTTTTATTAAATATTAGATGGCAATGTATTAAAAGTATTCATGAAATTAAATTTGTATTTTAATTAAAAATGCCTCAAAAACTATAACATTAAAATTAAAGAAAAGGCTTTATCATAAGACATAATAAATTGTATTTTTAAAGGAAAATATTATCTTCAATACATGTACTGCAAAATATGAATTTCTTTAAAAAAAGTTTAATGAATTTTAAAATTAGACAATATATTTAAGCTCCATGAAAAAAGAAATGGAACATTGAAAGTAGAAGCTTCTCAAGAACCATAGTTTAATTTTTCCTTAGTATTTATTTTTCATTTCCTTTAATTTTGCACACCGATTACCTTTGGAAATAAAGCTGAAATACTGTGTCGATGATTACTATAGCTATTTAAAACATTTTTGATATTGTCTGAAACGTCTTACATTTAATTTTGCGGCATTGATAAGTCAGAATAAAGAACTTGATTCTACTATCTTTATAAAAATTTCGACGTATCAAACGTGATTAATATTCATTGGTTTCTAAAGAAATAAAATAATAAAAGTATGTAAATGTGAACGAAATTAAATAAGAATTGCGATCAAAACTCCAAACAAAGAAAAAAAATGCAAGTATAAATATAATTAACTTCAAACAAGGTTGTTATAGATTTAAGCGACTTATGGGAAAGATTTTTCTTTTAATTTTAAAACCTGGCATACATTTGCGAAGAAAATGTCTCTACACTAATCCTAAATACAAATACAAGCATTTTTAAATTCATAAAGTAGATGGCGAATAATATTTTCTTGTATAAAAGTAAGGAATTTTTTAGAAAGTGAATGTACACTCTAAACCTTTATTAGTTTTTGAATTATTTATGATCTCTCTCAAAATCTCTTTGAAATCTCATTACGCTGAGTGACTAGAAATAATTTAGTTAAACCAAAATACACTTAAGTTTTTTAAATAACAATAAACATGAAAAAATATAGTCAATGCAAAGAAGAATGTATATTAAATAAAAGTTACATTAAAAATAAATTTGAAATTCTCCTTATTAATTAACTTAGCCATTTGAAAGAATTAATTTTATCAAATTGGCTTCTGCTATACCATGCTATTTCTTCGTTATGTTTTTACTATAAATAAACAATAAAACCAATTTAAGGCATTGAAAATTTGTGTTCGTTACGAAAAAATATCAAAATAATTTTTGAAAACTTTTGAGTTATTATATACTTTTATTGTTACATGTTTAACAACTATTTCCTAAAATTCCAGAAGTTGTACTTATATTAATGTGCACACAAATAAAAGTTTTATGTAGGAATGAATTAAATTTTAATGTTTCCCCCAATAGTAACATTTTTATTTTCATTTAAATTATACTTGAAAATATATTAAAATGAATTTGTTATTTTTTAACGTAATTTAAGTTATTATATATATATATATATATATATATATATATATATATATATATTTAGAGTCTTATATATCACTCCATATATAATTACACTAAGAAACGTTCACTCTAAGGATAAATCGCTCTAATTATTTTTTGCTACAGGTTTTTTTAAATTTTCATTGCAATGTTAATAGTGATTAAGTTATAAAGGGATTATAATAGTATCAAAACCTCTTTTAACAATACAAATGTAATTCTAGTTAATTTTATTGTATGGGTTTTAACCTTTGAAATACAACTTATTAAATTTCTGAAGTTAAACTAGAAAAATATTGTTTTCTTGTTTAATTATGAGTTACTTAGAAGATAGAAGAGATTTTTTTAAAAAAAATTATTATATAAAACATTGAATTATTTCTGTAAGAAAACCCCACAAGTTTTAAAAGTTTTCTTTAAGAATATTGACGATTTTGTTTTGAAAATTCTAAAATGTTTTTTTTGTTACCTGCTTCTTTTAATGTATATTTATTTGTTAAACTTACAACATTTATAAAGCTTAACTTAATTGAAAAAATAGAACAAAAATAGAATCAAAATCATTATGCAAATATTTATTGTGTTGTTATATATTAAGAATACTTAATGAAATGTATTTAATTTAAAGTTATATGTTCTTAAGCCTTAGAATGAATCTCTCATTCTCTGCGAGTGTACTTAAGAATTATACCAACACAATCCGTGTGTAAGGGAATTTATTCCAACATCATTAATTTCTACTTCCATTCAACAATCCAGAGTAAGTTTATATATAAATAACAGACAAATCTCTTAGCTAACATCATGCTTTTATTCAAAAATATTCATATTGTGTTTGAAAAAGATCCATTTAAATGCTTCACTTACGAAATTCAACGGTTTAAATACATACAATATTTGTCATTAATCTATTTTAATGTAACAATAAACCACTGGCAAAATAAATATTTTATTAATACATTATTTAATTAAATATTAAAAAAATACCAAAAAATAAATATTAAAAAAATACAATTTTTTTTTAGAATGAAACTTTTTCAAATGTATAACCTTTTAAATCTCTTTATTATTTTTTTCTGTTCATTTTTATGAAAGTATATCTTCATGTCGAAAAATGAGCACGTGTTTTTATTTGGAAACTATTTTATCATTTTTGTTTAAACTTATTCTAAAAACAAAAATTTGTTTGCATGTTTACGTTACGAATTTGACCAAAAAGTGTAGTATGAAAGTTTAATAAAATTTGACCAGTTTTGTAAATTAAGTATTATTTAACATTAACTTCTTAATGCTTATAGATGTCTATAAAAACGATTAAAAACTAATTCGCTAAGCTAAAATGTTACTTATGTTCTATTTGAAGTATAACGGTGTTATCACCAGGAAAATACTGGACTATATTTATTTTAATTGCATATTAAGAATTTCAATTAATAACAGAAATTCTAGAATGGAATGTTTTTAGCGTTTGAATATAATTTTGGAAAAACATTTTGAACATGTAGTATAAACGTAATGTTAACTTTAATTAACGTAGCGTAATGTTTATCAATATCTTTTTAATTTATTTATTTTGAATGCTGTTTTAAACAACGTTATAGAATTAATCAAATGAGTCTAATTCATGCGAGATGAACTGTTGTTACTAAAGAGAGAAATATAATATTTTTTTCGGTTTCAATTATTCTACAAGATAAAAAGTGAAAAAAAAAAGCTGGTACTGCTTTTATATTTGAGGCTCAAAAATACGTTTTATTTTCCATTGTATTAAGGTAAGACTGCTTGCGACAACATTTTTTTAAAAATAATGGAGGTATGGAGATTTTTTTTGTGTGTTTTTCAGATTTTTTTAAAATACATTTTAAGAAAAATATGCTAAAATTAAGAAGATAAAAGGAAATTTATAATACTAAAATGAAAAAAAATGGTCAAAATTTACAAACAATAAAATAAATAGGGCCCATTTCGTACTAAATGTTTATGAATTTTTCAATTCTGATGTGTTTCCATGTTATTCATTTTTCAAATGATTTTCAGAATAAGAGATTTTTTAATTTTTAGAAAAACTGGATCACTTTATTTTAGTTATTAGATGAAATTGCTTAAAATAACAGCGATTCTATTAACATAAGCGACAGTAAATTTTTTAATAAAACAGTGATTAATAAATCTGAAGGTTAAAACTCTATTACTTTACAGAACATGCACAAAAAATTTCAGTTAATTATTTTCAAAAATTTTTAGCAATCGCTGACCCCGTTTGAGCATTTAAACAGAAACACATTTCGAATAATGACATCGGATATTACTAAAATACTTATATTTTTTGTTCAAGTGAACGGATAACAATAAACTTGGTATTTTTATAAAACTTATAAGATGGTCTTTAAAATATTATAAAAATAATTGTTCATTTTTGGTGAAATTTACAATTTTAGGGTAGTCCGATACCTCAAATTTTAGACTCACTAGATATATTTGAATGGAAAATATTCAGTTTTCATATATATGAAATATAAAAGACTTGAGATTATGTTTTCAAACAATTCACAAACACTGAAAACAAGAATAGTAATCGTATACCTCAATTAATTTTCTTTGTCTGTCCAAATATTAACCCAATTCATCCCCGGAGAGAAATCCTATCTCAAAAGTCCACCTCTTCCTGATCCTGAGTGACCTCCCAACTCTTCCGGATATTGTTATTTAATAAGTTCCGACTACAGCCTCCCAAGAGAGAAGGAAAAGACAGTCGCCAAGTGCTGATGACAAGAGAGTGTCCCTACCGTCGACAGGTCGATAGAAATATTTTAGTGGTGTCGCACTTACAAGGCTATACATAGATTTGAGGGCACAAAGACGGATATTCTGGAAGGAATTCTAGGCTAACAGAATCTTTCTAATGAAATAAGACCCCAAATTATTGATTAATTTTTAATGGGGATTAACAATAGAGAGACAAATTATAACTTCTGTGATGAGAAAAATTGATGATTCCTACAGCAAATTGACCTCTCTTTCTTTTTTGGGTTTTACAACTTGTTTACACACAAATACTTATCTACAAAACTAACAACTTTTTTTCTAACACACGTTAACTCAGTCCATTACAATTTTTTAAATAATTTATTATTATTTTTATTGAAAGTGTGTTTTTCCCTTTTCAGGCTAAATTTCTATTTAACAAAGTTGATTATTTTGAATAATGTTAACTATTTAGAGGTTTTTTAAATTTCTGTTAGAAACAATAGCATTTTTGGTTTAATTTTTTTACCTGTATTTTAGTCACTGCTGTACTATTCATAATAAATTGGTATACGGTAATATATTTATGTAATTGCCAGTGCACAGTTATGTAGACAATTAAACTTACTTACATAATTAATTGAGAAAGTATTTTGTTGATTACTTATATTTTTAAAATGGGTTACATGATATAATGCATTTAAAATTCTGTTTTTTTAAACACTCAAGTTATCGCTGAGTTTCGTTTAACATAGGAATACATTTATGTACTATACATTAGTAATTATACTGAATAAAATTGAAAAATTTACTTATATTTATACGAAATAAAAACAATTTTGTAATGTTTTTCTTTATTATTTTTTTAAATCAAAAACAAATGTACTTATCAAATATAGAATGAATCTGATTCTCCAGGTTTTTGGGGAAAATTGCAACTAATAAACAAGTAAAAAATCACTTATAAAAGTGCATCCCAACTTTTTTCTTGTTAGAATTTTAATAATGTTGCGTAAGTCATTGGTTTTCAGCTGCTGTAAGAAATTTTGAACTAAAAATATATAGTTTACCTGAGATTACAAGGGATTTATTACAAAAAATATATTTCATGTTGAACATCTATGAGCACAAATGGATATGTTTATTTGGTCTTAGAACACAACGAATTTACTCAAATATCTAAAAAAGAAATCAATTCTTAATTTGCTAGATTACCATATGCTATTAAAGAAATATTTCATCCTTAAGCGAAAGTTTCTTTCATTTCATTAAACGCAAATACGATAATTTGCATAATTTAGTTTATGAAAAATAACATAATTTTCCTCAGTTAATACGATCGTAAAAGTCAGACGTTTTGAATCGCAGTAATTAAATTTGCGAAGAAAGTTAATTAATTGAAGACTATGTTTAAGATTAAATCTAAATGTCTCCGATAGAAGAAAAAAATAAACTTTTTTATTTTCTGAAGAAATAATCTTTTGCGTAACATAATTTATGATAAAAATATTTTGGAAATGAAAACTTTAAAAGAATGATTCGTAAAAAACAAATTAAACACATTGAATTACATTTTAATTACTTTTGCCTTATATCACCACCAGTATTTCTTATTTTAATGAGATGTTTATCAATAAAGTTATATTTTTTAGAGGTTAGGTTAATATTACAGGAAACAAGATAAACGTTTTACTCACGTTTGGATTGAATTGGAATCGATGCATTAGATCGCAATATTTTTATGTACTTTAATACCACTTCTAAAAGTATGATGTTTTACATATCCATAAAATTGAACAGTGTTTTCCAACTCTTTTACAACCAAATAAAGGGAATTTTTTTATTTTTCAAATATCTTTTTATTTTTAAACAAAACTGTTTGTGAAAATTATTTAAAAGAATATTAATATGTCTCTTTGGATTAATATGAATATTAATATGTATCTTACAATCACATATAAAAAATTAAATTACTAAAGAAAACAACTGTATACTTTGTTTACTACTTTTTAAAAGAAAATGCTGTATTATTATTACAGTGTTATGTAAAAATGAAAACTGCATGTAAAACATTTAAATATCGCTTAGTTTCCTTTAGAAAAAAACTCCAATCTAAATATTGAAAGCTTTAATTTCTTGAGTAATTGTAAGATATTCACAGCTGTATTTGTTAAAAATTCCCCCAAAACTTTTTAACAATAGAATACATATTAATTTTATTAATAAAAGCAGGATAAATTTTCATAATTGATTGAAATTTTATGATATTAAAGTAGATCTTCAGTAACTCGGGACAAATAAAAATTTTAACTTGAAATAACTGCTTTACAATTTGGAATTTTAAAAATTTATAAGATTTTATAAGGGTAGATTAAACTTTTGAGAAATATGTAGCTAATCTGCAACAAGATGTGAAGTTATTCATTTAGTTTAAATCAGAAGATAGCGATTATACTTAATTAAGCAAATCAATAAATAATTGCGAAAAAACCAACTTATAATTTATGAGTAACACAGTTTTAAGTAGAAAAAAAATAAGATATAAATTTCTGCACGGTAAATAAAAATTTACTAAAACGGATTGAATTTTGCTATATTGAAGATCTCTGGTTTGAAAAAAATCTACACTTTAGTTAGTGAACTTCTAACTATTCAATTTATTTAAAACAATTGCAGATATCTTACTTAGGTCAAACGTTACTCAAAAATATCAAATAAATTATACCTAAGTCCACTGGCTGATGATAGTAAAAGAAAATAATATCTTGATAGGATTACTAAGTTGCTTATCAATTTAATTTAACAATTATTCAAATCGTTATTTTTTATAACTGACTTCTTATTGAATAAAAAAGAATTATTTAAAAAGGTTTAAAAGTGGAGAAGATAAACTGATGCATAAAACACATTAGATGATTGCTGTATTTAACAGTTATTGTGCTTTAAAAAGAAAATATATTTTAAAATAAGCCTAAAAATTTACGTGTTTTCAAATGATTTAAAATCAATTCATTAAAAAAAAATGACTGGAAAAAAATATTTTAAAATTGTTCCATGTATATCGTAATACAAATAACCTTAACAATAAAAATCAAATACTTTCTGCTTAATATATATTTTTAGAGGCGGAAGTTGTTTTTTAAAAATACATATATTTCTTATTTTAAAAAATACATTTTATATTAAATCGTTCTACTATATATAGTTGGATCCCCTTACAAAACACCTCTTATTTGTGTAACTGGGTGATAGAAACGTTGGTAATTTTTATTCAGTTCTCAATAAAATATAAACTTTAATACACTGATTAAGAAGCAACAAAGCAAATTATGTAATATATGTTTGAGCAACATTGGCAACTAAATCACATTTACAAATGTAAAATAGTTGAAAAATTTGAGGTTTAATAATAGCCTGTTCATATCATTAATTATTCAATCATTTTCAGATATTTTCGCATCGATCTTAAGTGTAATTTTTGGAACATCAAAATCAAGCTGAAAGACTTCAAAAATATTAAACTTTACCTTAAAATAAAACCAGGACCCATGGAGTTTAAAATAAATATATTTTAAAGTAAAACTCATTCAACACTTGGATGTAGTGTCCCAAAAATAATTTCATTGGAAGTTTCATTCTTTTCTTAAATCTTTCAAGTTTCTATTTCACAAAGATTAAAAGAAGGAAACTAAATATACTAGGTAAACAAAAAAAGTCCTTGCCGTTTTTAATGACCCAAAAGAACATGACATACAAACAGCTCAGCCTATTTTTAATTCCTCGAAGAAATCACCATCGGCAGCCAGTACCTTCTGCCAACGTGTCTCCAGTTGTCCAATCCCCTTGCGGTAAGACTCGGGCGTGTGGGACGCAAAGAAGTCCGTGAAAACTTGGCGCACGTCTGCTTCATTGGTAAAGGATTTACCACGAAGATGATTGTCCAGGGAATGGAAGAGGTGGTATTCTGATGGTGCAAGGTCAGGTGAGTAAGGAGGATGGCACAAAGTCTCTCAACCAAGTCGCTGTATAGTATTCCTGGCGACATGCGGGTGGCCTCGCGTTATCATGCAATAACAGTACATACACCCTTTCGATTAACCAGTACTGGCTCCTTTTGATGCAATGCCTGTTGTACACGTTCCAATTGCTGCGAATACAGATCCGCAGTGACCGTTTGGCCCGTTGATAGCAGCTCATAGTGAAACACTTGACGACAAGTCCACCAGACACAAAGCATAATCTTGCGTGGGTGCATAGGTGGTCTCTCGCTGTGCGGCACAGTATCCCGGGGTGACAACCAATGTTTGGAACGCTTGGGTGTGTCATACAGGATCCACTTCTTGTTATTGGTCAGCACCCGATTGAATATGGATACCCTACGGTGGCGAGAAAGTAACGATAAACAGGCTGTCACTCGTTGTTGCTTATGAACTTCCGACAGCGTGTGAGGAACCCACTTGCTCAGCCTGTACGTCTTACCTAAGAAGTGCAGATGAAGTCTAACCATTTCACTGGAAGTGTTGAGTTGTCTAGGAAGTTCACCACACGTTTGAATACTGTCCTCCTCAATGGCCGCTTGCAGGGCTTCATCATCCAAGGCCTGTGGTCGTCCTATTCGAGCTTTATCACAGAGGTACAAATCTCCCTACCTGAATTTTTGAAATCAATGCCTTGCCGTACGTTCATTGACAGAACTATTCCCAAACTTTTGACATATTTGGCGACTTGATGCAGCGGCTGATAAGCCCATTTTGATGTCGGTAAGTAAACAGCCTCGAACGAGCTCCTTCAATGCGTCCATTTTGTTTCGCTACTGTACGAGTTCTGATTGGTGAATGTAAGCAGTGGACCTGCGTTTATAACAACTGATTTTCTTACTCTCGACTGACGGTTTCTCAATCACGTCCTACACGAATTTGTATACTTATTCTCACTTCTTTCAATGGAAACGCGCAAACGGCAAGAACCTTTTTGTGTATATTGTATCATTCAAATGACATACGGATATTTTTTTAAAACTTTTTTGCAGAACCACCCAAACTAATCCTACATGTCATAATCAATAAGTAAATAATTTAAGACTTTCTCAAACGTTGCTTTTTGGTTGCTATATTTCTTATAAATAATCTATATATATATGAAAGGCATGTGCCTTTTTGTATGTATGTGCATTTTTGTCATTTAACACGTTGCAAGTATAACGAATATTCCCATGTATATTTTTTCTTACTTTTTCTATACTTAATATATGTATTTATGGAATTCAACAGAAGTTTTATATACAATAACTTTTTATTTTTAGCATTAGCATAAACGTTTTACTTTAAAATAACGTATTATTAAAACACGAGAAAAACGATATCAAAATGGATTTCACTGTTAAATTCAAAAGATAAATGATTAAAACCAACGTTTATTTCAATTTTATTTTTAAATTTTACCTTTGATTTACCAAAAGCATATTATTCACTATTCAAAAGTTGAATTAAAAAAATAGCTTAATTAAAACCGTGAATATTTCAATAACAGCGAGGGATTTGTTGTTATCACTAGTGCTGTTTTAGTGTATCTTTGAAAAAGTCACTTTTATTTTAATTAAAACATTCCGCATGATTAAAGAGTTTTATAAAAACTAAAAAAAAAAAAAGATTACAAACAATTTTAAAAAATAATCTTAATTTCTAACTCACTCCAGTTACAAATTTATAAACAAGTCATATTTTTCGAGTTTAAATTGAAAGATATTCCTGAAATTATCATTCAGTTTTCGAATATTTCGTTTTTAATTTGAACATTATCGCGTTATGATTGCTGAAAACTAAAAAAATTCAATTTACAAGGGATTTAAACAACTACTTCAATTTTAATTTATGCAGCATATTTTATTCTGAATAGTTAGTAGTAAATAAAAATTTCATTAATAGTTAGTATTGATAAATGTAGAACTTATTAGTTGAGAATATATTTTAGACTAATTTTTTGATCTTAGAATTTGCAATTGACTACAACCGAGGAAAAATCTTTATTCAATCATTTTAAATCTCTGAAGTATGTTTGAATAAGCGAAACACAAAATCACTTACCTTTTAAAAGCTTGGGGGTAAATATTTAATTTATTTTAATGGAGTTTTTATGTTAAGCACCTAGCTATTGACCTTGACAGGAGTGAGTATTTGACCTATCAGTCCGAAGCTACTCCGTGTGTGCCTTACACGACTGGGACGAAAAGGAATCCCTATTTGGTCTAGTCGTTAAGAGTTTTTATTCCTGCCCTTTGTTGATTGCGACTTGCGGAAGAAGGGCAAGTTGCACATGTAAGAATAACTTCACAATTAGAATTTTTAGTTTTATTTAGGATATTTCTGTTTCATACTAGACTACCAAAAGTTTCATTTAAAAATATGCCTTTAAATGAAAAAGGCAATGCTATTTTTTAATTATTTAAGTATACTGAAATAATAAAGCAATTATTTGAAATGTAAATTACTAAAACCTAATTTCCATTTCTATTGACATTAAATTATGGAATTTATATTCGCAGGAGTATATTAATTATATTCACGAGTAAAGAAATAACACATTTATACAAATATATATCCTCAAAACATTTTATCTGTCAGTGGAGCTAAAGCATTTTTTTGTATAATGTTTCCTAAAGTAATATGTCATTATTGTCAAAGTTTATGTACATAGTGATTATAATTAAGGTATATTTCTATTATAATAATATTTTGCCTATATATAGCGCAGACATCTGTAAAAAACCTGAAGTAGGATTTTTGAATTACATAGCTTAGAAGTGGATTTATCCATATTTTGATACCAATTGGTAGTAACTCTGAAAATAGTATGAATTTTTCAAAAATTATAATTCAGGCCTTCTGGAGAAATCTTATAGCTTTATAAAAGCAAAATATACAAAATATAATTATTATAGAAGCATTTTTCATAAAAGAAGAATGTTTTAAAAATAGGTATGTTAAAGTTCATTTTTTGCCAAAATATTGTATTTAAATAATTTTTAATTCTAATAATATTCTTAAAACAATTATATATATGTATTCTAATCCAAGTGACACTAAATATCACAAAAAATTATTCATTTATAGGGTTTTATTAAATCATGGTTCCGAACACGTAGCCAGATTTCTTCAAGTTCATCTTTCAAAATGAAATAAAAAAGAGCCACTGATCAGAATGATTTCAAATTTAAACTAAATATATTTGAAAAAAGGAAAAATTGGTATATTACTCAAAAAAATCCTTTGGCTATTTAATTGTTACTTTTTATGTGTTATTTGGCCCAATTAAAAAACAATTTTTCTCATCCAATGTGGTAAGACTTGGTCATGGTGGATGGGCTTTTTACTAACAATGCGACAATTGTAGAATGACTTTGAAAAAAAAATCGAATTAACTATGGTTATTGAACGGAACAATTCGCGTCCAATAGGCAACACGTGCTAAAGTCACTGTAATTTGATTTAAAATGCCACTTGCAGCCGAATCTGTTTTTGTAATGCCACTTACAGTGCTAGCTTTTGATACACTTTGCAACTTTGTTTCTTTTACCACACCATTTTTCCTCTTTTCAAATATATTTATTTCAAATTTGGTCATTCTGACCAACGGTTCTATTACAGTACTTTGAAAAATGAACTTTAATTATAATCACTTCGTATATATTAAGCTGCCAAAGCCCTGTATTGCGACTCTTTTTCCACTTTCTACTAGTTGATTTTGGTTTCAATTTGAGTAATTTTCAATCGACATGTGTGATCTTTCCTTCTTTCGAACCCAACATAGCTATAAATAATTTCTTCTTTATTTTTGCAATATTCATTGCATTTAAATTACTACCATTTGTTTCCGCAAGTCAAATAGACACATAAAAGACATTTCATTAATTACCTTCATTAAAATGCATTTAGTGCCTCAGAAATATTTGATTCAGAAGCACATTTAAAGTTCTTAGAAATATTAAATTCAAAAGGAGTTCTAAAGCAACTCTAGCATTAGCGGTCATGTATTGTGTGAAAACTTTGATTGAATTTACAAGGATTCTTGTCAGAAATACCTGAATACTTTGTGCATTTTAGCAGTCCTTTTAATTACTGCCAAGGATAAGCATTAATGTTTTAGAAGCGTCGGAAGTAGAGTAGAAGGAAGGTAGGCTAAGAGCTGGAATGCTCTCATTGCTTCATCCAAGGATAATTTTAATGAGAATAATTGGCTCTGTGTGTCTTTTACTCAAGTTGAAAATATCCTTAGTTTCTCTATTTTCTAATTCAGTTTCCAAAACCTTCAAGGTTTAAAAATTTTTCTCTCATTTTAAACAACTATAAATGCGTGTTGTTTATCTGTTTAAAACTAATTGGTGCAAGCCCATTAATTTTGTTTCCATAATCCTGTTTCACTGAAAAGGAAATGAGGAAAAGATTTTAGACAAAAGGGGAAGAGTCTATAACCCATTTTCTATTCAGGAATTACTTAAACATTTTTATTTTCTCCAACTCCTAGTAAATGGATGTAATTCATTTTATTTAATTTCAACTAATATTTCACTTTTAATTATTTGCCATATGAATTATTCCTTTTACGTGTCTTTCTATTTAACGTGATTAACTTCAACTTTACAATTAAATTAATTATGGCTTACAGTATTTCTTAATAAATAATCAAGATGATTATCCGTAATATGATTTAAGTGATGAAATTTATTGGTGTGTGTGAAGCCTTTCATGTGAGAATGAAATGATATTACTCTTTCTTAAACACTCTACACACATATGTTTACATTATTCTCATAATTATTCCTCTACTTGAAGTACATTCTACAGTAAAATAAGGTTTCATTACACACACACACACACACACACACACACATACATCATATATCAATATTTAAAAATGAAAAAACACTGTATATATATATATATATATATATATATATACAGTGTTTTTTTTTCATTTTTAAATTGGTCAACAAGTTGCTACAATCAAACAAGAAAAAAAAATGATCTCAATTTAGTAAAAAACTGATTATTTAAAAGTTCCTTAATTTACTCAAGGAAACTAAAGATTACAGATCGAAAAGTCAATTTAAGTATTTAGATCATTACAAAACAATGATAATTATGCCTCGTTCACTTAAGCAGAATCAACTTTATACTGCTGTAAAGGTAAAAAGAAATCGTAAAATTAATAACAGCTGATAATTACAACAATATTATTAAAGCCTTTTCAAAATTGCATATTTTGTTCCTTTTCTTATAAATATCAATAACCAAAACATTTACAATACTTATCTTTAGATAATTTTACAGATAATAATTTTTAGATAGCCCCTGTTTCTATCAGAAATAGATATCTCTTGAAAGTCACTCTTAATCTATTCTCTTTCTGAATGAAGATCAATATACTATAGGGAATAGAAGAACTTGGACTTTCTAGGAATCGGAGCTTTGCGTGCCTAAGCAAAAATTACGCGCTGACGAAGGTAAAAAAATCTTTATATTTCACTGGTCTTTAACTGAGAACTGCTGAGAGATATGGATTACATCAAACCATTGTTTTATGTTGGGAAATCGGCGAGATAAGTTCTAGAATGGTGAACTTCTTTTGTTTCAGCAGAGCTGTAGATTACCCTATTTGGAAATACACTTAAAAGAGAATTACTATTTAACTTCAAAGGATGGAAATGTTCATTACTTGAAAGATAATGTTATGTGAAAGAAAAATAAAATGGTTGGAAAAACACTAGACTTGTTTGCGGGAAAAAAGTTTTAAAAAGTTTGTTTCAATAAAACATTCTACTTTGTTTTTTAGTAAAAATGTGTTTGTTTTAAATGGTGTTATATATTTGTTAAAGGACAAAAGTAATCCTTGGAACAAAGCAGTATTATATTAAACTGAAATATGTTGAAAGATTAAAATATTATTTTGCCGTTTATCAAGTATTTCGTTATTGTATAAAACTATCTATTTGTAGTCACTGAAATGAAAAAAAAACTTGTGATGAGAAGTTGAATTATGTTAGAAGAACTTTATATTATTATTTATCCAAATGTGATGAATAAGTATAGCTGAATCTTGTTTCATATATAAACACTCTAAATATATGTGTAGAAAGACACGAACTCATTAAATCGTTTGGTTGAATAAATATTTTTCATTTCCCTTTTTATATGTCTTAACAAAGTGAATGTATAATTTAAATTATTTGGAAATATATTTTATATACATTTAATGTTTATATCAATCATTGTTATAAAGAAAAATTATTTGGTTAACAGGAACAATATTACTAAGAAATTGAGATAATTTACACTTTAACCTGTTTAAGTACTGACAAAATTAAAACATATTCATATAGCTCTAAATCTCAGATGTTTTCTCTTAGAATTTTATTACTGTTAGACAGTTTATAAAAACTAGTTAATGTTTTTTTCTAATTTCCATGTTGTGATCTCGGATTCATGTCTCCAATTTGGCCTGAATCTGATCCGTGAACGTTTGGTCATTTGCAGTTGGCAACACCTTAAATGCAAAAGAGGACGCGTTATATGAAGTGAGGTATATATGTTTTTGTGTTAGAATGACACGCGTATCCCCAAGATTGGGTCCGAATGATTTTTTTTTCTTTAAATGTTTTTAAATTGAAGTATATTTTAAAGTTTACTTTAATAGATAGAGTAAATGTTTTGATCCTGAATAAACTATTTTTGGAAACCTGATCTCGTAATTAGACCTGGCCCGTCTATCAATACTTTCGAAGAGAACTATTACAAGTGTAATACTATATGGTCATACAAGTGCTGAAAATATATATCCATATGTTTAACTTTACCAGTTAAATATTTTGATAAATAATCCATTTTTTTCTTATTTCTGTGAGCCAAAGAAGGCATGTTTCTTAAACAAAATTAAGCACTAATCAGCATAAACTTTTATTTCCAAACTTAAATTACTTTTACTAAAAAATAATTCTTTTAATTATCCTTTTTCTTCAGTTTAAAAAAAATACTTCTCCGAATTCATAAGAACAATTTTCATAAGCTGTAAGACTCAATTGCGTGATTTTGAATAGTTTAAAACTTTCCAAAAGCACCATTTAAAATCAATCTTTTTTCAATAGCTTGTTATTAGAGTCTTCTCTAGGATTATTTAATAGATATTTTACAAATAATAAACACACAAAAAATTGTGGCATAACATTTTTCTCTTTTACAGATCATTTTTGATCTTTGATCTATCATTATCATATTCACTATCTAAAATATCCGAAATCGGAAAACTGTGAGCACTTGAAAAGTATTTGCGATTTTTGAGTAGAGAATAAAGATCGTCACCTAAAACAATTATACAAAGATAATTGCGAAAAGGGTCTCTCTATTACCGAATCAAAGACTACATTTCATTCAATTATTTAGAAACCTCCTCCATTAAATCAACCCAGTTATCTTTCAGCAATTCAATTTTCGCTCGCCGCCCATTGTTATGGAAAAATCGAAAGTCGAAAAGACTGATTCTCGGAGTACGCCTCGAGCGTCACTTAGAGGAAAACCCGAATTTGGAGACTTAATTTAGAGCTGATTCAATTAATAGACTCCAAGATAGGATAAAACAAAAGAGGGTACAAGCAACTTGTTAGAGACTTTGGATGGGCACACTGCCATTGTTGGAAGTCAATGAAGTGCCCTTTTTTCCTAACGAGCGCTTTAGAGGTCGATAGCTAACCAGTTTAGGTTTTCTAATAATTTAAGGTGGTAAACAGATAAGTTGCATTAAGTTAATAAATTGACTTAAGATTGATTTATTAGATACACGGAGTAAAAAAGAAGTTATTTTGCATTCAGTAAAGCCTCTTGATGACATTCAGTCGATGATGTATTCATTCTTCTCTCAAAATAGATTTTGGTCTAGTGTCTCAATAATATTTTTCGTTATATTTTTTTTTCAAAATAGAAAGTTTACCTTTATATAATCCAAAGTATTTAAAGAATGCGAATATAATTAGTTTTAGGTAATCTATTTGGGTTCTAGTTAGTAAACAGTAAGATTTTATATGATATGACCAGATTGTACGATTTAATCTTATAATTAGTATTACTTATTTTTAATCAAGCTAGAATATAAGCACATTTTGAGGAAATAAATATCTGGTGATGTTTATGTATGTATTTCCAGAATCTTATATTCCAAAAGGAAATTAAGTCTAAATTTGAATAGAGAGCAAGCTTAAAACATTTATAAGAACGAAGAAAAATAAGAAATATTTTATTCTGGTCTCACATCATAAAGAAAGAGAAGTACTAACTAATTAATCTACAGTTCTCATAGAGTTTCTAGATTTTTATTGATGAGGCGGCTTACAAACATTTGTTGTCTATTTCTAATCCTCTTGTTACCATTCAATCAAGAAAGTTACTGTTTATTAGTGTTATGATAAATTTTTTTAAAATCGTTTAAATAACATAATTTTTGATTTTTATAAGTTGAGTTCTGCTATTGAGTAGAAAAAGTGGCTTAACTATTCATTTTTTTAAATGGTTTGTTTTTAGTATAATGCATTATTCCGTATTTATTGTGTTATGTTGTTTGGGATTAAGTTTCATTATTCGTTTATCCTTTTGATATTTTAAATATTTAATATTATAATACTCAGTTCTAATTTACAGTTATTTTATTAACATTATAATACACAGTTATTGCCTGCTATAATCATATTTCAAGCTAGACTATTTGGCATTGAATTTATTGAAAGATAAACTTTTACAGCATTAATATTTTCGACAGACATCTGTTTTCTGAAAAAAAAATGACGTACGAGGGCGTTTCGAAAAGTAAAGATACACCGTACGCCAGAGGAAAAGAAAAGTTTTGGCGAGCAAGTTGGGAACACAGGTGTTAACCTTGAACCGTTAGCTTTCTCCTCGCGGTCGTTCGGCATTTCAACGTTGATTCTGGTTGGAGTAGGTCGTGTTTAAAACGGCTGCTCCGATTCAGAATCCCGCCAAATGCGAAATGCGCTCCATCATACGTTTTTTTTCATGCAAAAGGTCAGCGACCAGCGGATATTCACAAAGAAATTGTTTCTGTTTATGGAAACATTATGAATCGACAAAATGTAACGAAATGGTGTCGTAATTTCTCTGAAGGTAGGACCGATGTTCATGACGAACTAAGGACAGGTCGCCCATCTGTGATCTCTGATGCCCTTCTTCAGAGAACGGAGGAAGCAATTCGTACGAATAGGCGTCTCAAATTGAAAGAATTGCATCAGATCATTCCAGAAGTGTCAATGACAACTCTTTATGAAGTTGTGACTGTCAAGTTAGGGTACAGGAAATTGTGCGCGCGCTGGGTTCCAAAAATGTTAACGGAAGAACACAAAAAGAAAAGGATGGGCTTTGTACTCGACTTCCTCACACGCTATACAGAAGCAGGTGATGAGTTCCTTGATTACATTGTGACAGGTGACGAGACGTGGGTTTATCACCATACACCTGAATCCAAGCAACAATCAATGCAATGACGCCATTCGAATTCACCAAAAGCCAAGAAATGCAAAACTTCGATTTCAGTGAAAAAAATCATGGCTTCTGTTTTTTGGGACAGACAAGGCATTCTTCTGTTGGAATTTATGCCTCCCGGAACCACAATTAAACTGCTGCGTATTGCCAGACTTTTAAACGTCTTCGAAGGGCAATTCAAAACAAACGCAGGGGAATGCTGACAAATGGAATCCGCTTGCTTCATGACAACGCTCGGCCTCACACAGCGCTCGTAACCAAAGCACTACTCAAGCAATTGAAATGGGAATTATTGGACCATCCGCCATACAGCCCGGACCTTGCGCTCAGCGACTTCCATTTATTCCGTTACCTGAATTCGCATCTTGGTGTAAAATCATTCCACGACGATGATGAGAACAAAGATGAAGTTGAAATGTGGTTCCGACAACAGGCGGCAACCTTCTATGACTGTGGGATACAAAAGCTTGTACACCGACTTAAAATATGTTTGGATAACGGGGGTGATTGTGTGGAATCCAGCTAATAAGATGTATAATAAGATGTAAAATAATCCAGCTAATAAGATGTATCTGACGTTTTCTAAATAAATGTTTTTTTTAAGTAATGCGAGCCATTGTATCTTTACTTTTCGAAATGCCCTCGTATTAGTCATCCAAACCTAATATACTTTTTATTAATAATGTAAAGGAATTGAAGAATTGTTTTAATGAAAATATGTTAGTAAAAAGAAAAACACTATAACAAACGACTATTGAAAATAGAGATATTTAAGTCTATAGCGAGAACAACCCATAAACTAAATGCATGTAAAAGACTGTATTATTCTGCATTTTCGCAATATTACTGTGTTCTCATGTAGAATCTATTTTTTTTAGATAGGAATTTATATAGAACTATACATCGTATAGAGCTTTTTGTAACTGTGCGGTGCCTCCTATCGGGAAGTTTTCGTACTAAGCTTTTATTTAATAAATCTCAAGTGCACGAATCCAAGTACCTATGGTTCAAATTTCAATATATTCATATCATTGCATTTTTTAACTATAGAGGTAATAGTATCTTTTTGTCAGTATTAAATCAGTTATTAGGATCTATTCTTTTAAAATAAGTCTTGCTTTCATTTAAAAAAGTTTTTTTATAATTTAAAATTCGTTTTAAAATTTGTTTGAGCGTTCTATTTTTGTCTCTTTTCTCATTATAATATATATTTTTATTCTATAGAAATGTAGAAGGATGAATGTATTTTGTAGCAATATATTTAATAATATGTATGGATTCGTACATTCTGTAAATAATTTATTTAAATTTTTTTAAATAACATACTTTATTGCATAAAAATAGTGCCTACAATAAGGCTTTCGTCGTTATCTGAAACATTTATCTTTTTTCATATCCATTGATGTTCTCAGAACTTTTATCATTAAATAATAAGAATGAGTTAACATAAGCATCCATGAGTGCTTATGCATGAGTATACAATTATGCTAAGGGTTACAATTTGAATAATGAAACAAAAAAAAAACTTCTTCCTTTAAAAAGTAACTAAACCATCGAAATGCTTCAAAGAAGAAACTTGTTTTGCCACATTAGGATATCAAGTATTGATTTAAATTTAATAAAATGGTATATCGCTTGATTATTGTCTTCCGTAAAATAATACCAAAATCGATGACCTACAAAAAAGAACCCAGCAAATGGCTTTGGATATTTAATTTCCCTTAAATATCACTCAAAGAGCAGTGAAAAAAGTTAAGGTATTGAATGGAAATTTATAATGATGGCATGAAGATGACTATGATGATGATGGAAAGAAAGTAAAAGACCATTGTGAAGAATGGGAGAAAAACAATGAGAACAATTCACATTAACGACTTTTCCTTTTTTTTATTTCTTTTTGAGGGGCGAATTATTTTTCTTTAACTTACTTAAGACGATTTCAATACCGTCTGGAAGAAGTAATCTACTAGGAACAAATGGAGAATTTTATGGCTTTCAAGTTTGTTTCTGAAGTTGGTAGATTAGATGATATCTTCTTAACGATATTGTAGATAATTTCGAAATTAACATGTACTTAAGAATAATTACTTCAAGAGCAATCTTCTGCTTCCATAATTATTGAAATTTTGAAGAAATATACGTTTTACAGGAAATAAATGGCAATTTGGTTAAAACTAAATAAATATTGTACTCTTAGATATTTAAAATTTAATGCTTTCTTAACTAATAACATCACGTAATGTGAAAAAACAGGATCTCTTCATGATTAAAAGCTTTCATAATGAAATAAAAAGAGTGTTTCAGAAAAAAATAAATGAAATAATCCAATGAAAAACTTTATTTGATTAAATTTAATTAAAAAGGAATATTACAAAAATCTTTTTTTTAAGAATAGATGTTTGTATCATTACTTCTGTTATTATAAATTTTGTATTAATGACTTCGTTTTATTTGATATTTTTTAAGGCATCTAAACCCGTTCAGAGAGCTTTTTTTTAAAAATAGCATAATAAAAAAGTATAATTTTTTTTTAGGAAAATCAATACCAATTACAAAATAATACTTAACCAGCAATATATTTTTTAAAAAAATGCCAAAATTTTGCTAAAATTTCAAAAGCAATTTTTTAAAAAAATCCTTAAAGCTATTAGAGAAAAAAGTGCTGAACTTACATCAGTAAAAATATTACTAAAACAAACTGTATGCATTTATTTAGGGAATGCACAAATATTTCTCTATTTTAATAAAATATAAAATATTAGAGCTTACAGAAAAAAAAATATTGTTATAACTTTGACATATTTATAAGGCTATTATTGAAATAACAGGCCACAGCTTAAAATATTCATATAGTAACAATTATTTTAGATATTCCCTACAAAATAATATAAATATTGAATTCAAAAAAGTTTCATAGAAATACATGTATTATACTTTGAGTAACCAAAATCACCCTGATAGATTTTGAATAATTTAAATGCCTACTTCTGGTAGAGTAAGGGGTCCGCAGTCGCTTAGTGGTCTATGTCATCAACTCGAAATAGGAGAGTTATGAGTTCTAGCCCAGTGCCGCTATAGACCAACTGTGTAGAGGGGACCCATGCGCAGTAAATCTTTCTAAGCTGACCTCCCGCTGCTGTTGTGTTGAAGTTAGGAGAGGGGGTGTGAGCTCAGGGGTTGTTTTCGTTACTTTACAATGATTTAAAACTACAAGTTCCGTACTTTTGTAACCGTGCTTCTTTACAGTAGGACGCTGCACAATAATTCTCTCTCTCTCTCTGGTAGATTAAACATCCCCTTCCATTTTTTCTAAATCTATGTAATTTATTATAATTCGTCTTCTATGCAATGAAGACACACAATTTTGTAAAGCCTAACAATTCATCTATTGAGTAAAATTAAAAACAAATCAAAATTTGTGTTGGGATGAAAATTAGTCATCTCAAGGTGTTTGGGTATGAAGGATCAAAATTAGTGTATATACGTTAATATATGAAGAATCAAAATTAGTTTGAATTTTATGGTATAACTGAAATTTACTGTTTAAGTTATTAGATTTAATAGTATATGTTTTTAACATAATGGTTATTTAGATATCAGAGCCTTAATATTGGTAAAAAAAAAGAAAGAACAAAAAACAGGAACCCAATTTCCTGGCTTCATTTTACAGCTTTAGACTCTTCCCATTTCTTCTCAGCTCCGAGATATTTTGAGAAACAAACCTGGTCCATAAATCCATTCGATCACATGTTTCCTGCACGTTCGACACGTTCGTTCTCACAATTGCTACAATTGTTGTAAACCAGTAAAGAAAAGATGGATAAAAGTGAGGAAAGAAATGCAGCCAATGCTTCCGTTTGAATAAAACCCGAGGGAGGTAGAATCTTTTCCTCTCTATTTGTGAAAAAAAATTTTTTTTTGAGCAAAAATCAGATTTTGATACTAATGATATTAAATATAATATCCTTAGTGATTTGCGATTGTGGATCGTGTAGAATTTATTTTTGTGTGCTAAGATTTCATTTTAGCTCCATATTCACAATGTAAAAAAAATATTTATTTTTTAATGTGAGAGAATTTTCTTTAGTTTTTCTACATCGAATTTCGTTAATTTTTTTCTTCCGTTTACATAAAAGTTAATTTAAATTCCAACAGAATGTTCTTCGATTTGTATATGATTTAGGAAATGTATTTTAAGCAGTTTATAATAAAATATGCGAATTATTTTTAAAGAAGTAAAAAAAAAAATAAACATGTGTACAAATATGGCATGAAATTATTACAATATGGTAAAGAAATTCAGTTTTTTCAATGAAAATGAATTGCAATTTCTGAGCCACCTCAAGCATACGAATAAACTGGTTTAAATTTCATGAGAAAAAACACGCTCAAACACTCATGAACCCATTTAAAAAATTACTTTATGAGTTCTTTTAAATTACTTCCACATAAAATATTTGTGAAATTAAGTTATTTTCAATAATACAGTTAAGAACATAGCAGTTTATTTACATTTTTCATTTCTATACACAGTTACATTTATTTTCTTCTTCATTGTTTAAGGAAACAAAGTATTTAAAAAAGTTTAATGTTCTAATTTTATATTCTTTTTTTATAAATATTAATTAATAAAACTCAATATTTCATGGGAAAAAAGGATTTTTTTTAAATAAAAAAGTTATTTAGACATTTCAAATGTATAAATATTTCAAAAATGTGATGCCATTCTTAAACTTTACTTTTTTTAGGAAAAAGTTTTTTTTTCGAGTGGTGAATTTTTTAAACAAAGATACAATATTAAAAAAGTAATTAGGAAAGAGATTTTTGAAGAAAATTGACTATTCCAAACACAATAAAATTTAGAAACAAATATAAGCCAAAATGAATAAACATTATCACTAACACAAAGGTTAAATTGGAAAAACAAATGGTCAGAAAACAAATTGTAAGAACAATTTTGATGTATGTAGAACATTTTTAAGACGATGAATGATTGATGAAAAAACTCGAAGTATTAAACGTATTTGAAAAGATAAAAAAAAAAAACGCAAGAAAACGAAATGTGTAATAATAGCATTAATAGCCCCTCCTTTAGTTTACTTTTATTAGAAACCAAGTTATATTTGTATATTTTTTATCAGTTTTTATTCAAAAGATTTGTTAGCAGAGTTCGATTAGAAACAAGAACTGAAATAAAACAGAACGAACAGGAGTCGAAAGGGGAAAAAAATGAGGGGAAAAAAGAAAGTAAAAGGCTCGAAAGGGAAAATACAATCAATGGTATGCTGCACTCGGAAAAGCACTTTGCCTCCTAAATAAAAAGCACTCAGCCAAATTAATACATAGGTACTTTGAAAGTGTTCTAATTGCATGCAAAACTGGTTGCCTGCGTTGGAATTCGGTTTTTTTTCATACGTTCATGTTTAAGGGTGTGGACGTGGCAATTAATGTATCGAATAAATTTGTATGTTACATTCAGTGGCTTTTATGTTTTTCTCAAGTCTGAGTACTCTAAATAGCTTCTCAGCATTGCATAGAAAAATTAAATTTTTTTTCCTGTCACTACACTTATTTAATCATTATTATGGAAGTCTTCGTTTAAATAAGTCTTTGGGAATACATTAGCATGGTAATTTGAATGAACAACTTTAACAACATTGTCAAAGTAAATATTTTGAAAAAATATGCAAACTGAAGGCCACAATTAAAAGGAAGAATGCTATAATAATAATTTCCAAAAAAGGCATTGTTTATTCATAGAAGTATAACTTTTCTTCGCTGAATACAAGGTAATACATTCATAAAGAAATAAAATGATTAAATATATATATATTCAATATTTTAGTTATTATTCTGAAATGTCTTTTATTTCACAGGGGGTTCGATTTAAAATTTAAATTTCAACCCTCCTGTCAAGCAAAAATGAATTATTAAAAAATATATATTGTATTTAATGTACTATATATAGAAATTTTTTAATTATATAATAATGTAAAGTGCTTACATCCATATTTTACGGAAACAACATGAAAACATATTTATTACACAGATCCCTTTCAAAATGGCCAAATGTGAATCTTAAGTATAATTTTTTAAAATTTATGTATCAAAAATGGCTGATGTATAAAATTTAATTTATTATGACTAAAGCGCGTAGAACAACTGGAATAATCAGCATATTCTTAAATTTTACCAACAAGTTTAAAGAATACCGAATGTGGGAACTCGAAAAGAATTTCGTTTTTAATTATAAAACACCTTCTAAATGAATTTTGATGATTTTCCTGATCATATATATGCAGTTCTTTAATCACCTAATTATTTCTATGACAGAAATTGTTATAAGTGTATAAATGTTATAAACTCTATGATACATGAAGTTCAAGAACGAATTTACCATACAATTACAGATATCTCATTTTATCAAGGTGCAAGTGAAAGAAAATATTTTAAAGCAATGGTATTTTAATCAAAATAATATTAATTTCATTACTTTAAGAAATCAGTACGTTAATGTGCCTACATTTGTAAGAATATAATAACACTGTTCCATAATTATTCATATCTAAAACTCTATTTAAAATTTGGAAATTAAATGCAAAAGTAAAGCATGAAAGAGGTGAAATTTACGAATTTTTGAAAGAGAAAACGGAATACTGTCATGTATAAAATATTGTTCACTGGTACTACAGCCCAAACTTTATTTTGTTAAAAACTCACACTTATATATATATATATTACTGTTTTAATATAATAATTATTATTAAAAACTTTAGAATAATATTATCGAAATTTTGGTTTTTAATATAACTAACTTCAATATAGATATATTTCATTTTAATTAAAACAATTCTCCAATTTTCTGTCAGATTTACTACGATGATATGTCATAAGTATATACTCAAAGTAAATATTTTATGATTAATTCAGGTAATGAAAAATGTAGTGTAAATTATTTAAAAAAATTGTAATAATACAGATAAACTTTTCTCCACATTTTCCCTAAAGCGTTCCTTTTAATACTTCAGAACATTTTATGATGAACAATTGACCAAAACTATGAAATTTTGTTGTAATTAATTAAATTTAGTTTCCTGAAATATTAATTGCAAAAATAAAGATCTGAAAAATAGATAGCTATATATATCTATATATTACAAAAATATACAAAAAATAGTTATATACCTAAGATAACTATAGTCATGATAGAATAGATTTATATATATATATATATATATATATATATATATATATATATATACTTTTTAATGTTTAAGTATTATTCTTTGTTTTTTCTCCTTCTGTTTTTTTGTTATTTTCAATTTGTTTTTGCTTGCTTTGTTTAATTACAAAAAAAAACTATCCATGTGGCGCCACTAATTTTTGCTTCTGGTTTTACCAACTTAACACGTCATTTTTAACGGTCATTTTGCGTGATTGCTCTCGTACGTACAGTTCTTTTTCCGCTCTCCGGTTATTTGCATTTTTTCATGTAAGTTTTTGCTTCATTATTCCTTTTCAAAATTATTTTTATGTGTATTTTGTTAAGATTCATTTCCTTTCATATTTTCTATAATTTTTATTTTATTTTTCTTTTGGTTGCAAATTACACGTGGTTGGTTTTAGGTCTAACTTTTCAATATGTGTATGTTTTCCTGTTATGTATAAAATTTCTGCTGAACAGGGGAAGGTTGGATGCCTAAAATATATTTAATCCTAATTTTGCTGGTCGTAATTCAGCAACAGCTTTAGAAATCATAATAGGTCTTCATTTTAGTCTATTGACTCTTTTGGTTTCTTACATTTTAAAGTTCTAATTCTGTTCCATGTTATACATACGCTTAGTTAATTCTTCTACAATAGACTTTTCCATCATTTTTAAAGTTGTGTTTTTTGAAATCTGGTTTAAATCTTCTAGCTTCGTTAGTGATATAATTTTGTATTATCAATTTTATTATGCATGTATTTCTTTCATTTTATGTTACTATATATATATATATATATAGGACTTTATTAAATTTAGAGTTATCAATATGTCAAAATCTCTTACCCTTACCTATTCTTACCTTAGACTCCTTACCTTAAATATAAAATAATGCATGAATAAATGGTATAAAGCCGTGGTTCCAAGTACCGCGACACCCCTCCCGTTTATGTATCAGCCTGACATCGCAGACCCCAAGATTTTCAACACCCCTCCCTAACTCCAAACATATGGCTATAACTGATTTGAAGATTCCAGATTCCTTAATAATCCAAGGCTATCTACGCTATTATACAAACTTTTTGAACACTTTTTTTTCCTTTAAGAAAACTGTAAACATCTTTAAAAAATATTACGTTGTAGTAAAGGCTCTGTGGTTGCAAACTATAAAATAACTGAAGCAATATTCTTGATTGAAATACATCTTCTAGTAGAGTTTTTTTTCGTTGGGGACAATTAAGAAATCTAGTCTAGAATGGCACATCTTCCAATTTTTAAACGAGACCTTACAGTGTATCTAAAAAGCAGTTGTCCCCAAACTTATTTTTCTCATAGACCCCTTACCATATTTTTCGGTTTCAGATAGACCCCTTCCTGCCTTATATTTTTGCAAATTTATCAATTGAAGTGTATTTTTGGCAGTTAATGCTACTACTTTAAAAGAATTAAATTTCTATCTGTAGTGAAGTATAGCATTTAAAACTTAAGAAGCGCATTTTAATGAACTGAAATTAAAATCAAATTCTACATAAAATATCTCAGCAACAAACAAATGCTTTTAATGAGAGGTAGAAATCTGGTGCTTCAATGACAAATTTTCAACATTTAATATCAATCTAGTCAGGTTTAACCCTAAATCTCCTTTGTTAGTAAGTGCTCAGTTTTTTTTGCGATATGCAAACTTGTTGAAGCACCCTATCACTAGGAAAAGTAATTAAAAACTTTCTCACGATATTCCATAATTTGCAACAAGTATGAGGTATGACTTTTTAAAGCCAAAATTGCTGACATCCATTGACAAAATTGCTCCATCCATCTAAACTTTATTTTATGATTTTCGTTAGTACCTATTCTGATCAGTTCCTATTGTAATACGATATTTGTTTTTCAAAGTGACAAAATTAAATCATTGTCTGCTGCTGTATTACTATAAAAAAGTGATCTCAAACTTAGTTTCAAAATCTGGGTAAGGACATTTAAATGATCCAACGCAGGTTAAAATGTCCTAACAAATTGTGAAAATTCTCGATGTCTAATAGTATATTTCTTTAGCATAATTTTGGAAAGAAATGCTGACATGGTCCTTGTCTTAATAAAATTTATACTGTCATCTAGAAACTACAAATTAACTTCACTGTATTTAATAAATGTTAAATTGGTAAAATATGGTTTCACTAGATCAAATTCATTTTAAGGATTAAAATCATGATCTGATTTATTGAGAGCCCCTATCATAGACCCTCGTATACACCTAATGGACCCCTAAATTTTTTTTTACTGGTGTGGACCCCTTGAAGGTCATCATAGACCCCTAGGGTCTATATAGACCACTTTAGAAATCACTGATCTGAAGGAAGGAAATCCTAACATTGAATTAAGAAAATTGCGGAACTCTAGGAAGAGGTTGGGGATTCGCAGCAGGGGTCCATGGACTACAGTTCAAGATCCGCTGGTATAAAAAGAGGAAAGCTGCTTAGTAAAATATGCATGTCTCAATGCTAATTGGTTTCAATTATGGGAAATACAAGATTTCTTTTTAAATAAGTAAATAATTCCCAACTATGAATGTGTTGATTTTATTTTCTTTAATGAATGGTCTGATCTAATTTAAAAACGAAATAATGTATTGATAATAAATTGTGAAGTATAAATTTTTCTGCAAAATATAAATAGTAATATAAATTATTCGTTACGAAATAATTTCAGTTTCTATTTTATTGTATTTTTTATAACAAATACTTTTCAAATATTATATGTGTGTTGATTTAGATTGAAGGTATTGGAATATTTTCATTTCCTTTTTACACATTAATGCTAAGATCTTAATTCGTCAAGCAGCAGATAAAAATATATTTTGTTGAATTTTTACACCTTTCTTTTTATATAAAAATGAGAAAGATAATATTAAATACGCTCCTTTTACACTTAGTGTAAAATAAAAGAATCGGAATGCATTTAAAAAAATGTATTAGATATATAATTTACAAAAACTTATTTCCAAAGAACAAATATACTTTATCGTAAAAGAACACCCACTCTTAAGAAGGCATAATTTTTTTTCAATATTAAGTAAATGTATATTTTTTCTTTGTAATGTAGAGCATATAATATATATATAGTTCTTAATATAAATAAAAGTTTTCATTTGTAGTCATGTATCGCATCGTAAGCCTCGAAGGGATTTTTCTGTTTATTTTAGTATCAAACGTCTTTTTTTCTTGTTTGTTTTAATATCAAATGTTTTTTTTCTGAAGTTTTGTTGAAACTAAATAATTACATTTCAATGTTTTGATATTTATTTTAGTTACAATGAGATACTTCTACTTGCACATATATAAAAATTATTTCGCAAGTGTAATTAATTGTGAAGACGATTTCTTGAACAATTATTTATAAAACTTTAAAAGCAGCAAAATTGCTATTAGTAAAATGAAAAGTTATTGCTCTAAAAGCTTTTAATAGTTTTAGAACATTCATTTATATGCATATCTTTTGATTTTATCATTTACTTTCTGTCTCAAAAAATAAGCATTACACTGAAAAATATTGATGAAATGAATATTTACTAAAATACAAGGAATGCTTCATAGGTTGTTGAACAGAATAGAAAATGACATGCTAAATATTGGAGGAAAACAACAATTAAATCTGAAGTACGCAGTACAAAAAGTTATGTCCCTTAGTGGTTTGAAAAAAATGTTTAGTTGCAAACATTAACAGCAGGGGGACCATCTCCGTTGGAGATGCAAGCTCGACAACGACGATTCATATCTGCAAGTAGGTTGTTCAATGCTCTTTGTGGGATATGTGCCTATTCTCGTAGACCTTTGCTATCAAGTCATTAAAGCTTTGGGGAGAATTCCATAAAACCGAAAGATGGTTCCCGAGCATGCCTCAGACATGCTCCATTGGGGTAAAGTCGGATGAACGTGCTGGCCATTCCATTTGAAATTGTGTGATGAAGAATGGAGCAGCATAAATTACGTGAATTTAGACCTTTATTGCTGCTTTTCTTAACACCGAATCATAGAAACGCACAGCACTCAACAACAGAACTAAATACAGGAGAGGCACCTCATTATAGTTTCAAACCATAATTGTTTTAGGGTACCGTATCGTTATGGACGTATTCGTGTCTTGAGATGACAAGAAGAACACACGTAGCTTGGCTGCATTTGATATCATCATATAGATCCTGAACCCGGTGTGATGGCACTGACAGTCATTGGACATGCCACATAAGCATTACTTGTTCATGAAGCTAGTTATCTGAATAGCTATAGTTGCATTTTTTACATCTTAAGACCAGCGCTGTGCTCTATTATCGATGCCTTGGGGCGTCATATTTTAGCAAGACAATGCAAAAACACATGCTTCCAGTCTCGACCTATCCTTCTTGACACACAGAGTGTTCTACTTTTACACTGACCGGCTCTTCCCTAGATCCTTACACATTGAAAACATTCGATAATGTATTTTTTGGAGATTGCGCCTCCACACTACACCTCTATCTTTACAATTGGTGAAGCATGACATTGACTTGAAGCAGGTAGGAATGACTAGGCCATATCTGTCATTCTTGGTCGTAGAGCTGCTTTAGCTACCAGAGGTGGCAGCTGTGCTTTAATTTCAGACTTTATTTGCCTTCAAATTGCCAAAAATGTGGAGATCTTTTCTTCTCACAATGCTGTATTCCTAAAATGAATTTTTTTATTCACTATCCTTTCTGGTGTTACAATTTTAATGAACAGTTGTTTGTGCAATAAAGACATTTATTGTATGTTTGACGTTGATAAATGACACAGGTTGTGTTATAAGTTACCGATAAGTATTTACCGATAAGTTCTACTAATAAATACTACCGATAAATACCGAATCCACATGACTTTACCTTTGAAATTGTTTTCTTACAAAGCTCAATCCTGCAATTTGAATGCATTTTTTTCAAATGTAGCAATTATTTTCATACTGTTCTTGTACAATTGCATACATTAATTATGTTTTAACCAATGTCACAAAAACGTAACAATATTCAAGCAACCTTAGTTTTTCAATATGGCTAAACTCATCGGAGATGAAAGACAGTCGAAATTTATCTTCGAGTAAAACTAAAACATTTGTATCACGGGTTTTCATTTCACTCAAAGCTCATGTTAACTATTTACGAACATAATCTCAGACAAATAAAGTTTTCCCAGACAATATTGATTGCTCTCTGAAGATTGCGTGAGAAGGCAGGTGAAAGAAGAAAGAGAAATATTCAAATGACCAATGATTCTTGATAAGAGCTTGTTTGATTGTATATCATTACAAGCTGAGTTTCAACATGGATTGATTTGCGTGATAAATGACCATACTAGAATAAATTTAACATTAATTTGTTTGAACAATAAGAAATATTTCAAGATAGTTTTAAACATCACAATTGTTTCCTGCAATATCATTTAGTATGTAGATCTACGCGGAGTAATTTGTAAGTAATGGATTATTTTTTAAAGTACTTTTTTGAATGAAATGCCATATCAGTATATAATATGATGTTTATGCATTCCAGTAATATATACTTGAGAGGAATGTTAACTTTTTGCTCTAAATATATTCTAACGGTATTCGTCTTTCTTCCTCCATCTTCAATCCAAATAGCATTTTAATTTTTTTTTACATTTTTAAAATCATATAATTATCTTTATAAATCCGTCTTTGATTGTGCAGTTGTCAGTTGAAAAAGTTAAGGGTGTTTAAAATGCTACTACATCTAATAATATAAACCCTTTAAAAAATTGAACGCATTTTTTTCTAAACTACACTTTTATAAGGTTGATGATAGCTCAAAAATTATTCCTCAAGAACCAATGGAAATACTTGCATCACATTCCATAGAAGTGTTTTAAATGGTATTATGAGCCACTTGGATGAAAGTATGTGGGATTTTAACTTTTGTTGTTCTTTTCTTGCAATTGAATTTACTTTTAAAGGTTTTAAAAGAAATTTAAGAATTCCTAGATTTGAGCTTTAATCTTTGTAAAACGTTTCCTTAAAGTAATATAAAATTAATTATGCATTTGTATTAGAGATTTATTGTAAAATATATTGAAGCAATCTTTCTTTAAAAAAGTATAAAATATTCTTTGAAATATATAGAGAAGTATTACATTGGAATTTATAAAATTATATTAAAATTTCTTAAAATTTGAAACTTCTAAAAATGTCACATGTATGTATTATTTCTAACTGCGATTTTCGGTATTATACATGAAATTGAATCTAAAAATAAAAACATCATTGTTCCTTTTTATAGGAACCTTGAAAAAAGATGGCCCCGAATCAAGTCTAATACCTTAAATTAAAATAACAATAAAATACTCTTAAAGTACTGCAGTAATAAAAAAACTAAATTTTTAAGTCTTATATAATTAATTTCAGTTTAAAACACAAAAATATAAAGTCAAGAACTTCGTAAAATATGTAGAATTCTTCATAAGATATTTGGCATAATTAGAAAAATTAGATGCGAGTATGAGACAAAATAAAAATATTATTAATTATTTGTATACCTTGTTTCTATTAAATAAGCAATGTTGCAAGAAATCTTTGCAAATTCAACATTTATTGTGTTCTCGATATTTCATTTAAAAATATTTAATAAATGATAATGCAAATTTTAAAGTGAATATTTATCAAATGAATAAATAAATTTTTTCATGGATTAATGTTTACAATGTAATACTTTAATTCAATAAACAATCAACACATGATAAACATAGTCAGTAAATATAAGGGTTGACTTAATGAAAAATGGACACGTGCAATTATGTCAAGTATATTGCCGCTATAGTCGCACTACTGAACATGAATATAAAAGGAAGTATAAGGTGTACACCACATACGATGTACAATAATGAAGCCTGTTCTAAGTAGAGTAAATATATAAAAAGTAAAGTCGTGCTATCCAAGTATGCACTGTAATATGGTTTTATGATTGCGGAAAGTAAGCTGAATGCGAGCATATATCAGAGAATAGGGCAGTCTATGGCGATCACTGCTTAATTCGAACTGTTGATGCAAATGTTCTCTTGAAGTGTGGCAACCGATATCAGATCTCAAAAACAATGCCGGTCCAAACGTATTCCATGAAACACAAACATCCTTAAGGAAATTCTGTTGAAAGATGTTGGAACACTCACCGTACAGTCCAGATTTGTCTCCCTAAAACCTTCCACACATTTTTCCCACTTACGTTTCCGTTCGAACGATGAGATAAAGGAAGCTATGCAGGACTTCTTCGATTCCTAGAGAATCAAAAGCGAAATCATAGACCTATTGTCAAATCGATGGGGTATTAGTTACAAAGCTTATGGCAGTTTATTTTCATTTCCAATAAAGGTATTCTTTTTATTCAACTTGTCCATTTTTCAACTGGGCAACAATTATTGTTATCAAATATATCTTCATCTTGTGACGGTTCTATACGCGTTCTTCCATTTACCCTCTTAGAAAATTTTTGGGCTATGAATATCAACAACCCTTTCTGAAGAAGATACCGTGATATGCAGATTAGGTCTATTATATATAGTATAGGTTTACTTGCTAGATAGATGGACAGATAGATAGAGGATAATTGATGATTAATTTAAGTTGCCAGGAGATTGAAATATTAAGAAATAGAAGATAGGAAGAATATCAACAGATCAGGTACTAGTCATATTGATTGCGCGTTTTGAGCATTAAATTTTTAAAGAGATTTAAGTGAAAATTAGTCACATAGCTGCAGTGTAAACCATTTATTAAAGTAGAAGATTGATTCATAAAGGGTGGATCAATTGATTAGAAGTATTCTCCAAACTCGCTACTGTCGTAGCAAAGCCCCTGTTCTTTTCTGAAAACATCTCAACCTAATTGGTTAATTGAATTTTGTCTGTGATAATCAGTGTGTTGAATAAATAATTAAAACGTATCATGTCGAGTTCGTCCTTAACTTCCTCCCCCCCCTAGGCGGGTTTGAGAATAGACAGAAGGGGTTACAATTTTAGTTATTAAAATTATGCTAATGATATTAATAATTTTCAATACTGTAAATTTGACTTCTTCGAGCAAAATAGAATTTAATACTTTTGTAACTAAGATCGAAAAAAATCACATAAAAGTCACATTCATTCATTTTCCAAAAGTATTGAGACCCAATACATCTGAAAGGCGAAAATTATACTTTTTGATACCTCAACACGTGTGAAAGACAGCAGCGTTTAAAATTAAGCGCTAGAGAAATAATGGAAAAATATAAAAGATGGGAAGAGAGACGCTTAATACTGCATTCTGAAGAGAGAAAACATTTTTAAAACATCAAAAAGCACTGACGGAGTACAGAGTGGAAATGAATGAAGCAAAAACAGTAGTAAAAAATCGGCCAAGTTAGCGATTTTAAAAGTGGCAAATCATGAGATTGGAGAATAAAAATCCTACGTGACGTGTTGAATGTCGTCATCGTTTTTCCTCTTTCGATCCTGAGCAATCAATTGTCGATCCAGGAGGGTTCTCCATTTTCCTGTCAACTAGCAGAGATAGGTTAAAGGAAAAGGAAAAAATAATAAAACAGATGGGGATTCATTGCTATGATCGACAGATTGCGGCGATATCTTTTCATCTTTCGAAAGCAGGGGGAAAATTCATTCGGAAATATTCTTCCAATGATACATATCTACATTCCCCCCTCTCTATCTTTTTGAGATATAGATATATTCTTAAGTTTTCAACCACTTTTGATCGATATACGAAAGAGAGGGTTACGGAGATTTCTCATATTTCAGGGGAGAGTCCATTCGTTGAATTTGAGTAATTGCTTCAGGATGTACTTTGTTGGATTTTGAAAGCCAATGGCTTTTTAAGGGTTGCTTTAAAGGTATGAAAAATGGGAGATGAAGGAACATATTAGAGATTAATTATTTAACACATAATAGTGTGAATTTAATATTAAATTAACTTATTTCCCTACAATATTTTACCAGTATTAATTTTAAAAAAATAATCCGTACTTAAACTATGCATTTTGCAAAACCTGACTAACAACTAACGTTGTAAGTAATAAAATAGAGCAAATTGAAACAATCTTAAAAATTGAAATAATAATACGAATTTCACAAGGTTCCACACATTTGACTCTTACGTCATTTAATATTTATATTAAAAAGTTTAAAAAAAAACACTAATGTTGCTTTGCTTATTTATACGTGTATATTAATATGACACTCTATATCATTTTCATCCAGTATAAAAGAGTCGTCTTAAACAAATTGAGTGAGTGAGTGAGTGATTTTGGGGTTTATTGGCGCAAGAGCCGATTTCGGCTATACTGCGCCAAACATTTGTTTTAATATCTGTGGTCTAGACGGGAAGAGAAAGAAAGAATGAATAAAATAACAAAAAAAAGGGTCGAAAATAGAGAGGGATCACTAGGGTACCCGGGTTCGTGAAGCCCGTGTTTACCAAAGACAGTAAACCCCGTGGGAAAAGGAAAAGATCACTAGGGCACCTCGGGATTGTGACACCCGTACTCACCTAAAGAAGGTGAGACCCCTGAGGGGTAAACAAATTGAGAAAAATTATTTTAATAACATCATCATTTATGAAAACTGGCCAGTTAAATTTAAAATTAAGATTTCTAAAACAGACGCACCTCTTTTTGTCCAGTTATAAACTCCGTATCCCGATTTTAAAACTTTAATACAAAATTTCTTTGATATGCTTCTACTAAATATTCTATAATGATGCTGCATTCGCCTGGAAAAGGTACACATGTATCGAATATATCACTTGCGAAAATATTCGATAAATTTTACAGTAATTTTCCTATTAAATCCGCCGGAATTCAATACTAAGTTCTTATAGGATAAATTTAAATCTTGTTTCCAGACCACAGATCTAATGTATTCATACCCAGAGTTGTAGCAAACAAATTCTGTAAAATGAGGTACTTTAAAGTTTAAAAAAATACCAAAACAAAATTTGCTGTGACCAAAAGTCCATACAAAACTACAAAATCTAACCAATTGCTTTTTAAAATTATTTTCATTAAAAAAAATATAATTATTTTTTTCGAAACATCTTAGGCAATTTATCAAGCATTAACAAAAGCCTAATCAAAAACTCGAATATCTTATTATTTACACTTGAGTTTACCACTTTATTGAATAATTCTATTTCTCTCCGCTCTAAGCGAAATCCCACCTCAAATCCACTTCTACCTCAGTAATTCTAATTGGTGCAACCAGTGTCAGTCTGCTGCATTAGCTTCGCCTAGGTTTTTCTACTAACTAATCAAATATTTGTATTTATTTATTTATTTATACGGCCATTAATTCTAAGTAGAATTAAATCTGTTTTGTAGCTAGGAACTAAATCAAATACTTAGAAATAAAAATATATCGAAATTTTACAAATTCCATAGTTGATTTAACTCAAATATATATATATATATATATATATTTATTCTAAAATATATTCAAAATAGTTATAAACCATAAAATAGTCTTAGCCACAGTAGTAGTAAAGTACACTCCTGGCCTTAGGAACAAGAATTGCAGGTTTAAATAAAGATTTGCGGCCAGCCAACCTTCACCTGTGTGTGTATTTGCCAATACTTGGGCCATAGGAAAGCAAGAAATAATCTATTAATAAAACGATAATACTATAGCCTATAATAATTACTAGAATATGTTAAACAAAGCTAAACAATTATAAAAAGACTTACCATTTTCCCGGGCAACAGAAAGGTGAATACCAGTAACGCATACAATTAGTAAGTTTTGATAAAATAACAATAAATCTATAAATATATATAAACATTTTAAAACTCTAAATTATGTTTTAAAATTTATAGAAAAAAGAAGTACAAACCAGAAGTATACAATTAATTTTAAATAAAATATAATATTGTTAATTTACTTAGCTTGAGACGCCATCTATCAATTAATTGTACAACTAATAACATGTTTCTTATAATTAATTGTTAGGAGTATAACATTTTATAAAATTAGCAGGTATCTATGTTCCATACAATGTTTAATAAAATTATTAAAATTCAAATATTTATTAAATTTACCCTTACTAATACTTTATTACGATAATACACACACATATATATATATAAATATAAACTGGTGTCCAAAAGTTAAGCATAAATCGTAAAATGCGAAAAAAATGGAGTAAATATTCGTCAAATTATACCAATTTTCTTGCACATATTAATTGGGTGAAGAAGAAATATTGGGTTTATGCAAAACTTTTCAGTCGACTATGTCCTGCGCGAAACACCGGTGCATGTCAGAACGTGGAGAAACCGATTCACGCAGCATAGGCAGTACAGACAAGTTTCGTGCAACTGCTGTGCGAAGGAAAGTAGTTAACCATCGGACAAGGTGAATGATGGCACAAAGACGCCAATTGGACATGTTTACGAAAGGAAGAATCGTTGGAATGCTGGAATCCTCACGATCACAAACTGAAGTGTCTCGAATTCTGAATGTAGATCAGTCTGTGATCTCAAGACTGTGGCAGAGGTTTTAAAGAACGGGAGATGTTACCCGACAACCAGTATCAGATCAACCAAGAGTCACAGCCCCTCGCCAAGACCGATATCTGGTAATAAGTGCGTGACGTCAGAGGGACAGTACTGCCAGAGAACTGGGTTCGGCGCTCACAGTCGCCACAGGAATACGAATTTCGAGACAAACTGTTTATTGGAGACTTAATCATGCTGGCCTGTATGCCAGAGGACAAGCAGTTTGCGTTTCCCTCACGTCTGCGCATAAACGCGTTCGTTTGAACTGGAGTTTGAAACATCAACATTGGAGTTTGAAGAGTGGACCAATGTAATGTTCAGTGACGAGTCCCAGTTTAGTCTGAGTAGTGATTCTCGGCGAGTAACGATATGGAGATAACGTGAAACACGTTTGGAACCAAGAAACATAACGGGAAGACATCATTTTACATCAAAGGGGTACTGATATGGGCAGGCATCATGATGGACGGCCGCACAGACCTCCATTTCTTTGACACGGGGTCTGTGACTACTCAAAGATACAGAGACGATGTTCTTGAGCCTTATGTTCGCTTGTTTCGAGGTGCTGTCGGTCCTGACTTCATATTAATGGATGATAATGCGCCATGCCACCGATCGGTGCTCATTGATGACTTCCTTGAAACGGAAAACATCCAGCGCATGTCGTGGCCTGCGAACTCCCCTGATTTAAATCCTATAGAGCATGTATGGGATATGCTAGGGAGACCCTTTCGCACCCACCAAGCTCCGTTACAGAACTGAAGAGAGCTCTCCAAGAAGCTTGGAACCGTTTGACCCACAACGCATTCGTCATCTCATAGCAAGTATGGTAAATCGCTGTGTAGATTTACCTGGCTGTCAGAGGTGACCCCACGCCTTATTAAACTGCATCATCATTATTTTATTTAATGTTTTTTTTCCATTTTTTCTTTAAAGTGTGAATCTTTGCTATGCTCAGTTTTTTTTTAAACTGCTACTTTGGATAATAAAATTAATTATTATTATTCTTTTGATTTGCTTCCTTATTTTATAACCAGTTTACACTCGCATATCACGTTTCCTGCCATTGTGATTTACAGTTCCTTCTTTATTCACATACTTATCAATTATGCTTAATTTTGGACACCAGTGTATATATATATAATATATATATATATATATATTAAAGGGATAGATACTGATTTCAAAAACACCAAAGTTGAATTAAGAAGTATATAATAATTCCAATAATAAAAAGAGGCAGTAGACCATAATAAAACAACAGTAGTTTTAAATGGCAATTAAAAACTCAATGGCTGTATATATATGATTTGATTCAAAACGGAATTGAGAGATAGACAATGATTACAGAAACAACAAAGTACAATTAAGAAGTATATAATAATGTCAATAATAAGAAGCGAGTATATATATATATATGTAGGAAAGGAGTGAAAGTTTTTTTTTACTTCTTTTGATTTTATTGTAAGAGATGGCACACTAATCGAAACCACGTGAGTTTTATGGCGATACGACGAGTTATGTATTTATAAGTGCAAAAAGAAACTGAGAGTTGCACCAAAGCTTGAACGAAGGCAGTCAGAGAAATCGCTCTCCGTAGTTTGAGAAAGAGTACGTGTTTTCGGAATTAGTATGGCCTATCCGAATTATTTAAAACCCTTGTAAATAGTAAATGTTTTAGTTGTGTTATTAATAAATTAATTATTTTAACTCTGCGTGCTTTTTTAACATTAAATCGAACCTTCCCCTAGACGCCGTCCATATATATATAATATATATATATATATATATATATATATATATTCCAAAACACAAAACTCCAAGAGAACAATATAATTTTTTTAAAAGAGACTGTTAATTTATATTTAGGCAGACTATAGTCGCATGTATCTAATGTAATTGATGATGACGATGATGAGTTGTATTGAAAAAAGTATTAAATTTTTAAGATAATCTAATACAAGAAGTAGAATCTCTCTGTCCCATTGAGTATGTGAACATAGGACGTCATACATAAACGTGACATTCATTAAACGTGACAGATGGGTACTGCTCTTTTCTTACATCTAAACGCTAGGTGCATTTTTATCATGCTATCTCAAATAGAATTCAAAAAGCTGATCCTTTTAAAATTCTTCCACACTCCAAAACATACTATATGTATAATTTACCGGTTTTTCAAAAAAAATCTGTATACTCAAGTCTTCCTGAAATATCAAAAAATAGATGCGCGAACGTTTTATAGAATAGAAAGAAGCTATAGTTGTCTTAATTTGAAAGAATCTCTCTGAGCTACTTAAGCTTATTATTAAATATATCAGTATCTTCTTTGCATTCTTTAACATTATAAGAAGGGCCAACATTCTAACTTATATTTCCTTTTGTTTATTGTTTGAATTAGTTATTTTATGTAAAAGTATATTTCATACGTTGAATTAATTTCTAACATATATGGCATGTAATCATACAACATGTATTAAAAAGAAAATTGTGTATGTTTTGTATCCCTTAAAGTTAAAACATCTCACTTAAAAAATATGCAGTCCTACAGCCGCGCAGACTTTTGTTAATACTAGATGCTTTCAAAATCTAGGGAATGCTTACAAAAGGGGGTGGGGTACACATTCTCTAAAAATACTGAAGTAGTTTTCATAGAAATTAAAAGTATGCATTTATTTGGATTCCATCTTTTTTCAATTATGTTTGTGAATAATGTACTGTTAATGCTTATTACTCCTGACTAAATCACCCTTTTATTTATTACTCTACTAAGTCCATATTCTGCTGGGTGACTTTTCATTTTAATACAAGCTGAGTCTTCTCCATAGATTCTACGAGGCATTTATATATCATTTGTGAAATCTGGCAACATGTTTAAAGAATAGTTTTGTCCAATAAAAGGAGAATGAGTGGTTGTGTATGAAGATATTTGATCGCAAATTCAATTTTATATTATGGATGCTAAATGTGATTGAGATGTTGATAGTATAAGGGGCATCTTACCAAAGTCATTTCCGCCATGCTCTTCAAACCAATATTTTACTTGATTAGTAATGGTCAGGGACGTCTTAAGGCTTCTTGAGGCCCTGGGCCCCTACGCAATAGTAAGCCCTGGGACCCTTAGCAAATATAGGCCCTGGGTCTCTGCGCAAATATAGGCCCTGGGTCCCTGCGCAACATATGTCCTGAGACCCTGCGCAAATATAGGCCCTGGGATCCTACGCAAATATAGGCCCCTGGGACTCTAAGCAAATATAGGCCTTGAAACTCGCAAAAATAGGCCCTGGGATCTTGTACAAAAGTAGACCCTGGAACCGTAAGCATAATAGGTCTTGGGACTCTAAGAAAATATAGGCCCTGACCTAAGCAAATATAGGCCCTGGGACCCTACCCAAATGTAGGTGTTGAGATCTTACGCAAATGTAGGTGCTGAGACCTTACGCAAATGTAGGCTCCAATATGCCCAATAAAGGTAGACACTGCTTACGTTATCAAATACTGGTACAAACCCAAAACACATAAATGTGTATGACTTACAATCACACAAACCGGCTCGACCGATTGCCTCCTTTTGTCTGAATGAGTGGTGATGCGCCTGCACTTAACACTCACTCAATAAGTCCGGGCCTAACATATAGATGGTGCTACTTTCTAACTTTTCTAGCTTAACCTAGTAGTACTAACTTTCAAATGGCACGTGTCGAAATTTTGAGAGAATATCTTGTTAGTTAAAAGTTACAGTGGTTTTTTGTGGAACATTGGCAACTGTTTGGAAACCATGGAGAAAAAGAATTCGTGTGCTAATCAAACATTGCTTTCTGATGGGGGGGGGGGGAACACTATTCAAGGAAAACAATGGCTTCGTAAACGTTCCGGGATCTGCTCCATCGCAAACAACTGTTAAAAGATGGAATGCTGACTTAAAACGTGGTCGTACGAAAAAAGACACAAACGACGTTGAAAGTTCAGGTCGCCCAAATTCTGCAGTCGTTCAGAAATTATCAAACAAATGCATGACATCGCTTAAGCGATGATAAATTGAAGTTCCACGAGATAGCATAGAATTTAAAGGTATCAGAAGGTAGTGTATTTGCTATTTTGCATGATCATTTGTCAATGAGAAGCTCTGTTTAAAGTGGGTGCCGTATTTGCTCACTGTTGATCAAAAACAACAACGCATCGACGATTCAGAACGTTGTTTGGAGCTATTTAAGCGATAATAAACAGGATCTTTTACTTAGATATGTGACAATGAATGAAACATGGAGGCATTACTACACGCCTGAATCAAAAAGATCGTCAGCTGAGTGGACAGAAGACAGTGAAAGGCGTCCAAAGCGACCAAAACTCAAACGTCAGCTAGCAAGGTTATGGCGTCCGTATTTTGGGATGCGCATTTAATTTTGTTTATTGAGAAATTTTTCTACCTTGAGAAAGGCAAAACAATAAAAACTGAATATTACATGGCGTTATTGGATCAACTGAATGTAAAAATAAAGAAAAAACGTCCTCAAATGCAAAAGAAAAAGTACTGTTTCACAAAAACAATGCTCCGTGCTACAAGTCCATGAAAACAATGATAAAATTGAATGAATTGCGCTTCCAATTACTTTTCTACCCCCCATACAGTCCAGATCTGACCCCTGTGACGACTGGCTGTTTGCAGATCTTAAAAAAATGCTACAGGGAAAGGGGTTTGGTACAAATGTAGAAGTGATTACCGAAGTAGAAGCCTTTTTTGAGAGCAAAGACAATTCGTTCTACGAAAAAGGTATTAAAAAATTAGAAAATCTCTGGGCTGCATGTATCACTCTTTAAGGGGAGTATCTTGATAAATAAAGTTCAATTTCGCAGAAAAGTTATTGTTTTATTTGTTAGGCCCGGGACTTATTGAGTGAGGGTCCAAAATTCCTAGTTTTTCGGAGAATACAACCGCAAATAATATTTGACCATCGAAATTATTCGATTCACGATCTTATTAAGGTTGCGTCGAGAACGAAATTAGGCCCCTATTGTGGCCGAGGCCTTGGGCCCAGTTGGACCATGCCTTAAGACGTCCCTGGTAACGGTGTTTAGGTATAATGTCTTACTAAGATATCTATTCATTGAAAAAGGATTCTAAGTAAACAAGTAAAATCTTTCTAAAATATCGTATTGCCTAAACCAGCTTGAAGTATTGAGGGTTCATGAATCCATAACGTTATCTTAAAATGATTCACAACCATGTTTCTTTCCATACAATTTTCCATTCTGTATGTACCTTGCCATATTTGAAGCATTTTAACTCTTTGATCTGGACAGTAACAGTGCTAGTTGACCATCTTCTTTCATTATCCGAACGAATCATAATAGGGTGAACACAGTGCTTAGATGTATTTTGAGACTATTTTGTTACATGTTGACATTCTGATTTCTTTACCCTATTATTCCTTAGTCAGTGGTGAGCAAAATGTACCCTTTCAGGCTTCAAAATTTACCCTTATTTTATCTTGTTTTCCTCAACATACTTGTACAATAGTTGCTCAGGAACATTTCACAAATAAGGTGGTTTCGCTAATACTTGCTCAACACAGGTGAGCTTCTATATGAATTTCTCTCATGATTTAAGTCCATGAAATCCCGATATTCGCAATACATTCACTAGTAAGTCTCCTAACAACGCAGGAATTTAGTGATTTTTAATTTTTTTTAAGTGAGCCTAGTTTTCTAGCAGGAGAACTTCATTAGCATAAAACTGTCAAGTCTTTATAATAAAATAGCCACATAATTTACATTCTAAAGAGAAATTAAGTTAGAAACAACTCGCGCGTTTCTAAAAAAATGCTTTGTAGACAGCGATACAAATTAAAATTAAACGGCTAAAGTAAGTTTTTCGACACTATCACGGGTATCAATGATAAAGAAACACAATATGAGTAAGATGAAAGTTTCAGGGAATGTGGTCATTTTTTAGTTAGGTAAAGGGTTTGATCATTGAGTAAATTTTGTAAATTTTTCGGTACCTGAGAAAAAATCATTCTGCGTTCTGCAAATACTGGGGTTATCATGTGTAACTCTGTCTCACGAGTGTCCTTGAAATGTCTGGAAATACATCCAAAATAGGGGGGGGGAATCACAATGGAAAAAGTTCATTGTATAGAAAATGCACTTCTCTCTTGGGGGTTATTTTACGAAGACTATCGTGAAATTTGTACTTGGTCCCAGGAAAAAGTTCGCTGTATAGAAAAAATTCCTTATATAGATTTTCGGAATATGGAGGTACGAATGTATATATATTATATATTTTCTTTTTTTTTGTCATTCCATGTTCTTGTTCTTCCGTTGATCTTAATCTATTATACTCTTTTAATTATTTCATATATATATATATATATATATGTAGGTCGTGTTTCCGATTAACATCAAGGCATTTGGAAAAAGCGATTTTTATTCAACGAAGACATTTTGGCATCTGCTTTCTAAGAGAAAAACGGACACCAAGTTTTTGAGTCTGTAACCACTTATAGGCCAGCCGTTTTTCAAGTACACTTCTTATCGAAGAGGTATATTTGAAAGTTAAGCATGACATGCGAGGTAATAAAAATTAATGGTCGCAGATAAAAGTTCTGCTTAGGGCCATGTGTTCTTCGTTCCCGAACTGGATAATAAATTTAATACTTGAAGATGTAATGAAAAATAAAAGTTAAAATGATCAAAGGATTTAGTTTTTGTCCTAATTTCATTATCCTTACATATATATTACAAAATATACAAAAATTAGTTATATACCTAAGATTACTATAGTCATGATAGAATAGTTTTAGCCATTGAATTTTGATTATATATATATATATAATCAAAATTTCTCTACAAGAGAGAGATGAATAAACATGATTAAAACTGAAAAGAATTGAAATCTCAAGATAACCAGACAACAGAATTTAAAAGCAAATATAAAAAATTAAAATAATAGAGTTAAATATAAAAAAAATATTTAAAAAAATGGATGCTACTAAAGATTTTCATACGAGAATTAATGTTCCATATTAAAACAACTATTACTATTTGCTTTGGGTGCAGTACAACTGTCTAGTTCAGTATTTGAAAGCTGATTAGTCTCTTTCGTAATTAATAGGACAATCTATCAACGCTCACATAAGCAAACAAGTCTATCTGAGTTGACCTTATGCTTTAATCATATGTAGACCCCTGCCCCCAACACCGTAATACAGTTAGCAACATTCGCTGCTGTCCCTTGTTTAAAGGGCGGTGCCGAATTTTCAGAGGGAGATGGATTAAAAGGGATGTCAACGCATTAATTGAGACATCATGCTTATAGGTTTCCTCCTGGTTTAGCTTCCGAATTCTCACTTATTTAGTATAATGGATGGAGTGGAGTCAAGTGAGAGTAGGATTTGATGCATGGATTCAAACTGCTAAATTCTCTTAACAGTCTCATTGCCTTTCTGTCAATTGTAGAGACATACTCATTAAGTAAATTATTATAAATTTTTAAGTGTAGCAACTATTTAAACATGTTTCCTAGCCATTTATAAAAGGTGGACATTCTAAATAGGGTGTTCAATGAATTGGGATTAAAATAAGCTTTTAAAAATAATCGAATTATGAAAATTAAATAAATATATTACAATTTAAATGTAAATAAAAAAATTAAGGTAAAGATAAGTCGAATATGCTATAGGAGAGTTTTTAATATTGAGTGTATCTTTAACTATCCAAATATTTTATTTTGTCAAAGAAAAGTCTTAATCGAAATTAGAGAAAGTTAAATCGTTTTTAGTTGACTACTGTTTCGTAAGCAAGAAGCATGCTTTCTTAACTGAAATCTATATTTCTACTTTACTGAAAAAAATAAGGCAATATATATAGAGAAAAGTAATTTGAATACGATTATAAATGCATTTGTGTTAGTAACCATAATCCTTATACCCGATTATTAAAATATTTTCTCAATATATGACACACTATTTCTGATGGAAGTTTAATGTCACGTTGTAATTAATGCATTTAATATGAATTAATTGTATTCTTGGATACTTTTACAAATCTTTTACAATAAAATATTGATACATTTCATCAAATAATAAAAGATACTATTACTATGTATTGTATTTATTGTAAATAAAAAAAGAACTGAAATTTATTAAATGATAATAAAACCATATAAAATTGAGTGGCAAAGCAAATGCTTACTTTTTTGGGAAATATTTTAAGATTATTTTATTTGAATCATTCAGTAAGAAGTAAACAAGCAACAACAAAGAGTGAAAGTGGATTCTTATTAATATAGCATCATAAGCAGCACCTGTGTACTTCTTAAAATAACAGCTTTATAAGATGTACATGCATATTTCTTAAAAAATAGTACCTTGATAAGAACGACAAGCAGTAAAAGCGGATTTTTATTAAGATAGCTTGATAAGCAGCGCATGCATATTTCTTAATATAATAGCTTGATAGGAAGCACATGCAGATTTTTTTATTAAGATAGAAAAATATCAAAAAATTATTGTTTATGTAAAACAATGAGTTTTTCTGCACATTTTAAAAAGCATAATAAATACAATAATTAAAATATCATTACTATTCCAGATTTTATGCTTTTTTAATGAAATTAATCTTATTTAGCTTGTGATTCATTTATATAACTGTATCAAACAATTATTACTATTTTTAAGATTTATATATAATCACACAACTTTTCTTACTATATTCCTCTAATATTACTGATATCTTTTATGTAGAAATTCACCTACTTTTGTACTAGACTATTAATTTCAAAAAACATTTTATCAACAAGATGTAATTTATTTTATTAGTTATTGTACCAGAATTGAGTTATTATACCAGATTTGAAGACACTACCTGAAAAAAAAACACTTGAAACACAATGGCATTATGAGGCAACAAAATTAAATCCCTGGATTGGTTAAACCTGTTTGATGAGTAGGGCATCCTGTCAACGGTATATATTTTCTTTTCCAATGGAACTGCCACATTCCATGGAAGGGGGGGGGCTAGTACTAAGACCCACCAATCAAAGATTATTTAAAGTTAGTTCAGCTAATAGTATGGCTGAATTTTTGTATGGATTGGTTATCATAAAATCCAGATCTGAAAATTAAAAAATGAGATATAACGGAGCATCGGTTACAAGATGATTTGTCTCTTCTGAAGTTAGTTCAATGTCTTTGTTAAAAACTGCAACGTGGTAATAAAAGCTGAAACAATACACAATCTTACTGAAAGAATGCCACATGTGTGCTGTAATTCAATTCGAAAGGAATCCAGACAAATATTAAAGCAAGAGACTTCCTTTGGTCACATAGTTTAGCAGCCTGAATAAAAGCAATTGTAAAATACTTTTCTTTTTTTTTTAAAAAAAATAAAGATGTATCCGTAAACAAGAGGATTATATCTCAAGAATATTTTGTGCTCTTTTGTAAAATGAAATGCGGTTAATTTAATTTCGAATTAATTATTGATGCTTGCATTTAATGTTAAATTTTAATCTATATTGGCCATAATATATTAGCATATATTGCATTTACTTTATGTTTCATGTTATATGAATCGAAATAAAAAAAACATTATATGTAACTAATTAATCCATTTTCTTTTATGAAAATACAGTGCCATGTATCTTTCTTAAAATTATGGATAAACCTGAAACACAAAGAAATGTCTTACTTTATTTCTACGCGTATTTCATTCATCCAGACAACATACTCAAAAACACGCGTTATTTGTTCCTCTTACATTTTATTGAGCCTTTTCTGCAAGCGGAAAATGCTGAAATTTCTTTCACTATGCTTTACTTTTTTTCTTTTCTCCACTTATTTTTGCTTCTTTATTCTTGTATTACGGGACTCGGGAAATGTTTTCTAAGCTCTGATTGAAGGACCTGTTGCAAGAAAAGAGTTTCAAATTTGCTTTATTTTTCTTCTCTCAAACAGTACCTTCTATTCCTTTTCCCCTGAGGTGTTAAATTTGTGAATTTCCCCTATAAGTTAACTTTAATTTTACTGTAGTATATATTTAAGAGGAAAAAATGTACTTATTAATGACCAATGTTATTTTTGGACGTTTTGAGAAATTAAATATAATTTATATTTAAACAGTTTTGATTTAATTTAAAAGCACTAAGATTATTCTTAATAAATAATTACGCTTGCTATATATATATAGAGAGAGAGGGGGAGAGAGAGACAGACAGATATAGCTAAATGGATAAATAGAAAAATATAAACATCTTTTATTAAGTATAATAATATTTTTAATATTGTGCAATGTACAGTATTTGAATATATTGCTTCAGTTTGTTTTCAAGTACTTCTGTGTATTTAATGCTGCAACATTATCATAATGTTTTTGAATATTATTTTTAGGGAAATACACCACTTCTTTTAATTAAGTAAAATTTAATTGATTTTAAATACGTTGCGTAATTCGCAATAAAAAGAAAGCCTAACAATAATAACATTAAAAATTCTCGATGTTAATCTTTTAAATGGAATTTTTATTACTTTTTAAGAAACACTTAAAATTTTCAAATTAAGCAAAACTTGTTATTACTCTTATTATCGTCATATATCATTATGTGAATGTACGCTAAGCGAATCTCTTATGACGTAAAAATGGAATCAACACGTGATCAAACTTTAATTTAAATTTCATTTTAATAAACCAAAAATATTGTGCTTGGATAATAATAAGTTATATACTGTTTTCATGTTGTTCTTTTAATAGGACAAACAATCTTGTTTTTACATGAGAAAGTAATAGTTGAAAGTAAATTGCAATACATCACTAAATGAATTTACTGGACTCTCAAGTGATCGCATGGCTTGAGGCAAACTACCTAGTAGCACCACCGATGTCTTAAGTTGGGGGTTTTACTTTATATTTTACCGAACTTTTATAAACTTCACTTGTATGTAACGGAATCTTTGAACTCAATTTTTACACCCTTTAAAAGGTCAGATTAATTCAAAAAATTTCTCACTTGTCTATGACCGATGACAATACAATAATTTAATAATTCTGTTCCATTGTCCTGATCAGGATCATCAGAATTAACGATTTCCCATTTTTAGATCCCATCCCGCATCTGGCGACTAATTTCAGATCCCATTTCCAGATTTGGTGACTAATTTCATATTTGGCGTTCAAAAGATTAAGTTACAACTTAGTTCGATTAACTAAAAAAGGGTGTTTTGCAGTTTTTTAAACTATAATTTATTTATAGGAAACGTTTTTGGATACTTTGAAGATTTTAAATTGTAAGAAAAACAAGGAAATTTCACAGTTAATCATAAATAAATCCTGGATCGTAACTATTTAATTAAAGTACATTTAATGTCAACGCATAAATTGTGTTGTTGTTGCTTATGCCACCTGATAGACAGTAACATCAGATCAAGGTCACGAAATTCATCGCGGTTAAGGATTTTATAATTTTACACCTGTCGTTAGCCTTAGCTTTGAGCCCCATTAAGGTGAGAGCACGATTTTGCTCGGTACAACACGATGGATGGCGGCACCATTTGGACCCACTGATTTAACGAGCACGTTCTCAGTGTGCACTTGGCGGATATTTGGTGGCATCGGTCATCGAACCCAGGCCTTCCGGTCTGGAGACCGATGCTCTAACCAGGGCTCTAAGCAATAAATTGCACATGTATTGATATTTCAATAATATTTAAATACTAAAAAATTACAGGCATATCATTTTTATACTTAGACATTTTTTAAACTTAGGACTACAATAAAAAAAAACAGTATGTACAATTTACAGTATATTTTAGCTAATAAAATGGTAGCAGAATGATAAAAATATCTAACAAATTCCAATCATATACTATAAATATAAAATAAAATTAGATTGAAATTTTTATAAACGTTAAAAAAAATAATTCACCCACTAACTCATTAGTCTCTTTTTAGGAATTACAACTTGAAGCTTGCTTTATATCTGCTTTTTTTCGTTGATTCTGTCCCCCATGACATAAATTTAACGCTATTTTTACTTGTTTGAATATATAATACAGCCTATAACAGAAATTGATAAAGGTACATGGTAGTCCATGATTCAACACCTTCTTGTATAGACAGTGCAGCGAAGGTCAAGAGAGTAAAATTTGTTCCTGATGGTCACCAATATAAACTAAATACATAGATCATTGAAATCATCTCCTATAAGACAGATATATGCTAAGGCTATAAAATTTTGAAGAAACATTTTACCTTATCTTATCTATGATAAGACAGATCCATAAGATCTTATCCGTAATTGTAATCGATTTCAGAAACTAATGAACAGTCTTTCATAAAAGTTTTGATTAATTATATTAGCAAGTTAGATTAAATAAAAACTTTATATTTAATAATCTTTGTGGTTCAAATCCAATACAATTTCACACACAATTAAAGTTATTAATAGTATAGTAAAGGCAGTTGCCCTAATACAGCGATCGAAATACTACATTGAAAATAGATACATTTAGTACATTATCTTAACTCTTTTTAATACTTTTAGTGTGAAATGAAGGAATATTAATTATAAATAATTATGCTATTTATATTGATTGCTATTAGTAAGTCAAACAATCATTAAAGAAAAATCAATGAAAAAATGTGTCTACTTTCGAAAATGGAATCTATAAATAGAAAAGGATGCATTCATAGAATCAGTTTTTGTTTATATTTATTTACATATTTGCCTGATGTATAGGTTCCGAAAGCCATGAATGAACAAGAATAAAATGAATTCCCCCTGTACATCATTTCTACCGCACGAACATATTTCATGCATTGGAAGGAGTAGCGCCTTGCAAGAAAAACACAAAATAGGCGCAGCGAGTCGATGATATTAAACAATGCTAAGAGTAAAAGATGAAACAAAAAAAGAAATATCATATCTCAAAAATTTATAGCCTTCTCCAAAGCACACGATGCCAATATTTCATCTTTTTTCCATCAAATTTTCTACTTTTCTAACTTTTCCTTCATTCCTCAAAGCCTCTAGAGACTTCTCCTGTTTTATTTGATAAGAATTGATTAGAATTGTGGTATATGCCAACGTTCGCTATATTTGATAAGTTTCTTCAACTTATGAATGAGGAGGAAAGAAAATTATGAATGTTGTGACGTGCAATGTATAAAAGTTGATGTCAGCTATCTTCCGCAATGTAAGGAAGCTTTTTTCAATATGTTTCTTCTCTTTAAGTTTCTGAATCGCTGAAAAATGCATTTCCTGGGGGTATTAAGTACAATTCTTTTTCTGAGTTGGAATGCTGAATACAATACCCTTTGTTTGTCTGAAAATGATTTGTTGGTATTTTAATCGATTAATATTAAACTTTTGCCACAAGAAATATTGTTTCCAAAGTATTTTAGAGTGGATAAATATATCATACTTAAACTGAAGTAGAAATACATTTTTGAAAATTCTAAACTTCAAATACATAAACCATCAATACTCAAAAAACAACTTGTTTTCAATAATTAAATAGAAAATGTAAAAATGCAAAACTTTACACCAGGTAGACTACCGGTGAAAGTAAATTTCAACGATTATTTCAAAAACACCCAGATTTTGTTTTGTTTTGCTTAGTATAAATGCAAAATTATTGCTGAAAGAACAACTGGATATCCTGTTGTGTTAATTATGACTTTAACTCCATTGCAGCAGTATAGATTTAAAGTTTTCATATTAAATTTTTGAAATTATATTTAGATAATGAGTTAAATGTACTATAATGAAAAATTTAAGGAAAAAACTTTTGGAAAATATATAATCACATACTAAAGATATTACCATGTAACATATAATTTCTACGTGCCTTAAATCAAAGTTTTTGTTTTCTGTAAAGGGGACAAAATTACCTTTAAAATGATTAAAATATTTAACTGTTTTATTACTTCATCTTAATTATGTGACGTTTTTAAATATCTGTAAAAAATTTCGTAGCTCTATTTACATTTAGCCAGTTTTTTTAACTCTTTACGTCGGAGTAAAAGCCGAAAGCAAAACAAGAGACGTCTGCATTATTGCAGACTTTAAATGGCTTTCCATCAGATATTTTTTCCATACTAATCATTTATTTAAAATGTTAATGCTTTCTTATGTTCAATATAAAGTTTTGAATACTTCCTGGCGGTTTTGTATAAAATGTTTGGTTATTGCGTGAGTGGAATAAAATAACTTTGTTAAATAGTTATTCATTGAAAAATAGGCAAATTTAGATACAGGTATTGTTTTATTGTCTTTTGAAGTGAAATTATTACTCGTAATGTCACAGAATAGTGAGAAAAACTTCTAAGAATATTATGAAAATAATTGCTTTAAAATATTTAAATTTGTAGAAAGAATAGAAATTTTAAAACTCTCTTACCTATAACACTAAATTTCAATTATTTTGTTTACAAAAAGAAAAATGGTTTTTAAAAGGGAAGACCAATTTAAAATCCTGTAAACACTTCTGCATAATCAGACCAGTTTCTAATTAAATGTCGCTTAAAATTTATTTTTCGTAGAATTTCATGTATTATAGAAATACATGTAATAGTTTTAAAACTTTTATTAATTTTTGCTTTGTTTACTTTTTAGGTACGTTGCTCATTTCCTACTTGCACTTTTTTGATTTTTCATCTTCATCAGAAGTAAGCTGCACGATGTATTTCTATAAAATGTTTACTTTCATTTTGGCTTATGTTTGATAAAAGTGTATATTTTATCGATAGAATAAATAACAACACATTTTTCAGATATTGCTTTTTAAAAACCTTAAACTAGCATTTTATTTGCAACGTAATAAATCAAATCAGAGTTACAAATATTTTTGTATAATTTTCAAAACAATTAGATGTAATATATATTATGTGAAGTTAGAGTGACTTTTTTCTATTATTTTCTGGAGCAAAATAATCCTCTGGTCCCCGGTATTTCCAAGTTTGCTACCTTAAGTGCTTGAATAAATCTAACTCTATATGTTTATTCAACCTCATCTTTTTTGAGGCCTCTCAGTGTCAAATATTTTATGTATATACACAAAGGATGAAACACGAATGACGATACATATGCAAAACATTTATCATGCTTCAGTGTAAACATTTTTCGAAAATGCAGAGAGACGCATTTCAGAATCCTACGGCACAAAGTTAGAAAGCATTTTCTAGGAAAATGTTTCCATCTCGAAATGTCCTTGCTCAAAATGTGATACACTGCTAAGAAATCCCATTTCCTATTTCATCGCCCACGACCCTCTGGCTTCTTCATATTTTGAAAAGGATATCATCATTTAGCATTGTATGCGACTCTCATAACACTGAAGTGAGACGCTACAGCACATTGAATTCCCTGCAGTTGGAATTTTTGGAAAAGAATTCCCAAAGCGACTCTGTTTATACCGAAAAGAATGAAATTCAATGTAGCCTTTCGCTGAACCCCAATACCGTAACTCACATTTACCGTCTTGTTTAAGATTTAAAGACGACATTAAATGTTAATTCTGCCTAATGGTCATTCCTAAAGTATTCCAACATATTTCTCCAGCCCGAAGCGTGCGACAGCACCTGCTCGGGTAGGGATTAGTTTTCCGGCAAGTTCTAAATATTGTCCAGCAAACTATCCAAAACTCTGCTGGACTACCACTAGTTACGCCTTATTTATTCCGGACATAGCGGAAGGATGGCAAGTAATATTGTATATCCCCGAGTTATGTGTCTCATGTAGAGTTTAATTATGTTAAACCATAATATCTTGGGAACCTGATGCTTGCTACATTAGAACAAAGTTTTAGGCAACTTTTAATTTCAATCTAATGCATTAAATCGACTTTTCAAAAATAAATTTTAAATATTTGATTAAGAAATTTTTTTTCATTTTCTTTTTTGTTTCACGTTTTTTAAGATGCATTTGAATTATTTCACATTGTTCTTTACTAGCTAAGTTACTCTGATACTAAATAAAGATTTATACAAGTAATATTTTATTACTTTTAAAATTACTTTTAGATACGAGAAAATCTATCATTTTCCAAATATATTCGCTATTAATTATTTAAGATTCACATATCGTTCTAGTAATCCATAAATTACCATGAAAGTAACTGGATATCAAAAAAATGTAATAATAAAAACGTTTATTGTCGGAAAAAAGACGTAAATATTACTTTCTTAGATAACCCTCAAAACACACATCTATTTATAGATCTATGAGATTTTCTGATATCAACACATATCTTCAACTCCTTCTTAATAAATGTATAGCAATATTTTTGTTAAAGTTTAGTAATGTTTATGCACTTGATTGGAGAGCAAAATAATGTAGAAACTCTTATACTATAATTTGTTGATAAGGATATAATTTTGTGTCCATTGTATTGTCAATATTTGCAAAGATTAAAATATTTTTAGAAGGAAAATAATCTTATTTTCTATACTTTTGGATGAAAACGGATCGAAAAATAACCATTCCAATACTACTTTACACTTTAATTAACCAACTTTTCATGAATTTAACTGATATTTATAAGTAAATAGTAATAAATTGTGAAATAAAACAGAACTCTAAGTTCAAGTTTAAATTCATAAGATAAAATTGGTTTTAATTAATTTAATATAAAGTGTTGTAAGCGTTCCTTTCTCATTGAAAAATGTATATGCTTTTAAAATACTTACTTATTTTACACGTTATTCTTTTTTCTTAATTTTTTTTATTAAACCTTAATACTAGTTCAGAAGAAATGAAGATAATTTAACTATTGTTGATTTTTGGCAGAACATGGCTGAATTTCATCAAAATGACCCAAAATCTTTTGAGCGTTTGGAACAGATGATTGTAAAATTCAAAGTTAATTCTTAGCTAGTTACCAGTATACAATTCCCGTGTTAAAGAGAAATCTTATAATTTATATATATAGGAACCACAAATTCTGAAACCTTATATCATAAATTTTATAGAGTAAAATAATAGCAAACTTTGAGTATCGTTCCTAAATAAGCCTCAGAAATTTTATGCGAAGTAATGTAAAAGTACGGGAAAAATGATGCATTATTTAAATTTCATATTCGACAAATGATATTCAATCTACATTGTGCACTAGTTTTTTTAAAAATGGTTTTTTTTCATATAAATGAATGTAAGTAATTTACGTCTATTTTGACAAAATTTGCTAAAAATTAAATTTAATAGTATTTGAGGAAATCCCTTTTCAGATTTCTAAAATATTCTTAGGTAATTCACGATAGTCAAATAAATTTCCCATCTCTGCTAGAAAATTCAGTGATACCAAATGCAATTATTTATGTAAATGGATTTTTTAACGAAGGATTTAACTTTTAATTAAGCATATTCGTTTTTTTTTAAATTTTCATAAATTAGTTTAGTTTCTGTTGAAATAGAATTTTCATTCTAAATTATCTTTTTCCAAAATTTTTAATTACAAATTGCTTGCAGCAATGTATTCCAAAATACTATATAAAGAAGGTAATATAAAACTATCAGCTTTTTTAGCAAAAAATTCTAATAATATTAAATATTTGGATCAAACAATGATTGGCACATACAAAAATTATTAATAATAAAACATATCACGAATGCACTAATATTTTAATATTTTGCGCATAATAACAGATGCAAAATATTAAATGAAAAATATTAACTTAAGATTTATCAGATTTTCTCCATTGAACCTACCTATTTTTTGTATACATTTTATACCGTTTTATTTTAATTATTGAACTTTACAGAACCTTTTTTTCTTCAATTTCTTTTCAATTAGGAAAATTTTCTTAGATTGGATAGAAAGATTATTCGTTACAAAGTTTTTAATTTAGAGTTCCATACAAACTGCAGGAATTATTTCATTAACTAAATTAAAATTAAAGTTAGGTGATTTTTTTACAGTGGAAGTCTTGAATAAAATTTCAAAAATAGAAATTGATATTTTTCTTTTTTTTTCTGTTTTAAGAATCAATACATCATTTAGATTGTCTTAAAATACTGATCTTTTAAAAAATTTTCTGCTTATATCCATACATATTTTTGTGTTTGATAAGAGATTTTAATTGCGTTGATTAAAGAAGAAATTTTTTCGAAATTTCTAAATAGTTAATTTTAGACACACAATAACAATAGATTTGTTTTTAAGAATATTTCATTTAGTAAATAATTAAGTCTTATGGTGTTGCTTAATTTCTGTACCTAGATTTTCAGGGAACAGTTAAATTATTTTAATAAATATAATCAGTTTAAAAATCTATTTTTAAATTGTAAAATAATGATATTTTTTCCCACAAATAAGAGTATAACTTTTTACTATAGAAGAACAATTTTTCTAGAAATATGTATAAATTTACATTATTATTTATTTCAAATGAAATAATTATTTATTCTTTATTTTATTTTGCTGTGCATCATCTACAATATATATATATATATGTATAATACTTTTATTACATAATTACCTTTACATTAGTAAATGCAGAATGATTCCTTGTTTAATTGCAATCAATTTATAAAGTTATCTACTAAAGCTAATCGCGCAGTAATATCCCCAACATAGGTTTTTTTTGGTAAATGTGTGCGCAACAATTTTTGGAGATAATATCAAGATACCATTATGTAGAATTAAATACCTATTATTTCTTCAATTCATTCAAAAAATTTTCTGAAAATAATTAAAACAAGAGCTTGTTAAAATTATCTTTATAAATGGTTTTTATGTAATAATAAGAATGAATTTTGCTTAAAGAGGAACTCATAGATCCTGATGTATTTAATTAACTCTCATATGCAAAGAGCACTAGTTTTTTTTGATTTTCAAGCCTATGTGTTTTTTTCTTAATTTTATCCTTAATAAAATAAATTCAAAAACTATCATTTTTTTAGTATTATGATAAATTTACCTTCGTTATTTCCTCTTTTAAATTGTATTAATGGGGCAAATTAACAGCTATTTATAGTATAATATTCATTTTTATTTCGTTTGTTATCTTTATCATATAAAGTGTTCCTGAAATTACACTGAAAACCTCTAACTCTAAATACCATCATCAAACCCATTTTACCACCATTTAAGAGTAATCCTAACACTCCCTGATCCTCTTGCTGACAACATTGATTATTCTTGAGTGCCTCTTCCCCCTTTCGCAAAAATCTACTTGTTGTTCGAGGATGCTCCATGCCAACGATAAAAGTGGCAACCTGAAGAGAAATGATGCTCTAACAACATCCAGAGGCCAATTGCCACGACAATAGTTCCACTAATGGTCGAAGATTAAATCTCAAACGCTCCCTATCACAAAAAGAGCATCTACACTCTGTACCATGCCCCCCCCCCTTCTAGTCCCTTAACTCATCCTGTCGGAATCCGAGGTATTAAAAGCTCGTCTTGAATTACGACCTTTGAAGCTGAAACCGTTACAAGGTTCATTTAGCGTGGAATTTAATTAAGGAAAACCCTGAAGACCCTCCCACTCGACGGGTACTCAGTATTCCTCACCTTTTAAGTGTGAAAGGTAATGGCAGAGAGATGCAGGAGCCCCCTATAAAATTTTTAAGAAGCTTCAGTCGCGTCACGTAGGGCGATGAATGAAGTACCTTTCAGAATGTTGTGGATGGGGGGATAACTTATTTGCGGCATACAAGGGGGAAATTAATTGTTCTGAATCGATTTTAAATGAAAGAGTAGGATCCTTATCATCGATGGCTTCAATTATCGCTTCAATTTTAGTTGTAAATATTTTCCCCAGACTAAATAGAAATATGATTTTAGTTGCTCTTTTTTTTTTTTAAGATTCTTTAATGGACGATTGCAGTTATGTACATCAGTAAAATACTAGGATGAAATTATTTATAAATTCAATGACATTGTTTATTCGAAAAGAGAATTATTAAACAGACATGTGCATTTAAAGTAAAATTTAGGATTTTAAAATTTTCAGTACTTGACGACATTTTAACATATTTTTCTGAAAATAGCTTGATAACAACATTTTATTTTTCATAATTTTAAAACATCACCAAAAGTTTTCGAGAAACTATAAAATTTTTTGGAAGTTTCAATTGCATGTTAGAGATTATAAAATAAATAAATTTCATGAAGCTCTCGGGAATAGAAGGGAGGTGAGTGTTTCTTAAAGTTGCATTCTAAGACAACACAAAGGCTCTTGTCAATGGACTTGGCAATATTGGGCCAGGTTAAGTAAAGATGACAACAGTGGAAGGAAGCAGTAAAGTAGAAAAATTTTAAATTTGAAGAGGAAGAGTGATTTTTTAAAACGAGTTTTAGCAAAATAAATGTTCTTAATCATATATACTATTAATTCTTGGTAGTCTTTTTACCAGACCCTATATGGAATAAGATGAAAATTACTTGTTCAGTATATATGGAGCAATGCGTAGCATTTAACAGCTTTTAATCACAGAGAAGAATTTTAGCACTAATCAACTACCTAGCGGCTATTGAAAATATTCCATTATTATTTTAACTGTATTAAACTGCTTAGTTAGTTAAGATTTATTGACTTCAGTCTTGAATTCATAGCGATTGATGATAACATATATTATATAAACTCGTCTTTATAACTTTGAATAGCAACAAAGATAAAATCAACCTTTTGAAAACTTTCGAAAAGGTTTAATCATGTCACAGGGGAATTAATGAAGTACTTCTCCATAAAGTGATCCAGAGGATTTAATTTATCAGCTTTGATTAATTGTTTACTTTCAATTTGATGTTTAATATATTTTAATCCTGAGAAAAATATCGTCACCATAATTAATAAAAGTAATCTTATTTTAATTGCAAATTTTATCCCCGACAAACATTTCTATAACAGGATGAACATGTACAAAATTTACACATTTTCATCACATGAAATAAAAAAAAAATGTGGTTATTTGATCAATACTATCATAGAATCAAAAGTATGTCAAAAAAGTTTTTTTTTGTGAGTGTATTTGTGAAACTACCATTAGAGCAAGGGGCTTATAGGTTTATATAATTCTCTCATGAGTTTATGACTGCGTTCCTCAAACTGAGAGGGGAGTGATAACACTAAGCAGGGGGAGGGGATGCAAGAATATCAGAAAAAGTCAAAGACAAAATATTTTTTTTAAAAAAAAAATCTTTATCTTTCTGAAAAGAAGAAAACCTATACTTTCTGATTATGAAAATTAAAAATATTCTATTATTTAAAAGACACATAAAATATTTATTCCTTTAAAGTAACTAACACGTAATTTAATACTCATATTGATAATTTGTACAGTTTATAAATTATGTCATATTGTAGCTTTAGCGTTATTATTGCATAAATGCATTGCTATTGGGAGCGTGATGAAAATTATGGTTCAAAATTGGGCCACCAATATTGAAAGTTTGAGAAGCAATGATCTATGATTTATACTTGCAAATTGATCGATAAGTTATTAACTCCACTCTTTTTGAATATGGAGTATGAAGAGTGATTGATTGAAGATGTGGAGTTTAAAAATTCCTACTAAATCCCTAAATAAGATGAGTACATATCAGAAAGAAAATAACAAAGTTCACCACATTGATAATTTTCAAAGATTTTCACCAAAGCTTTATTGCCTTAATTCTATTTTAAAATGAAAAATTAGTCTTATTTATAAATGTCTCTAAGCTTATCATTCATGCTTATATATATATAAATCTAATCATTTTTCTTGGAAAAAAATATCGTGAAAAAAACTTATGACAACTCAAACTAATCATAATTAATTTATAAACTTTATGAGATGGATTTTAAAACACTCCATATTTTTAGAACATTTAACACTAAATATTTAAAAGTTACTAAACATTTTGGTTTGTTAATATTGCTTTTCAAATCTGTGAACATTCTGATGATTCTGCAATTTTTAATTACAGTAAAAAACAAAGTTCTTAACAAAGTTTACTAAAAACTTTTTATCTGGTCATGTAACATAAGACATGAAAAAAAATCTTTGAACATCGTTCAAGAAAGCAAGAAATTGACAATTACTGTAAAACGATAGATTTGTCCCACTTTATAATATTTGTATAAACATATATATTTACCCATACAATTAAATGATATATTTATTTAACTTTTCAGTGCTTTTAAATTTTAAGAAATATGTGAAAACACAAAATAATGTTTATATATATTAAAGCATGATGAAAGATATTAACATTCAGTAATTTCTCAAACAAATTAGAAAAAATCCATCAAGCCTTACGTTTGTTAAATCATTACTATTATATTTATTTTCAATATATTATGATCATTAAATTAGTATATTTTTTAAATATTCTAACGTTATTTAAGTTTAATTTCTTTAAAATTTAGTTTTAAAAAAATAAGTAAACAAATTGCAAAAATTACACATTTTATTAAAACGATTGTGATAAACGTGTATAATATATATATATTCATAACATAAATAAACTAGTATATGCATTGAATAAATTGTTTAATGCTTAAATTTAAATAACAGTCGTAAAAACTTTTAACAAATTTTAAAATCATCATTAGATAAAAAGGGAATAAAGTTTTGTTAAATGCTCACTTTACTTATGTGAAAGTAGGATTTTATCGATGAAAAAAGTTATTTTATCTTGTGGATAAATATTATACAAATATCTTTTTATGGAGACTCTAATATGAACTTCTCAGTAGATGCTCTCGACAAATAAGTCCTAAGATAATCTAGAAAATGTCCCACGATTTTCAATAGGATTGGTATATGGTCTATGTTCGTATGTCCAACGTTGTATCTGGCCCCATTATTTCTTTGAAATCTTCACTAATGGTATACTATGGTTCATCAACATCTAAAAAATCATATGTAAGGAATCTATATGTGCAGGATTTTCTTGGCAATGAACCTCCAGCAACTGGGATAATAATGGATTCTCCAATACAACAATTGACGTGCCAATAGGCAACAAATCATCCGCTCAGATGTTTAGAATCTCGACCTTAGCAATAAATACGTAAACTTCACTAATTACAAACATAAATGTCTTCTTCTAGAATGTCTTATTTAGCATCATCTTCACTGGAAGCTTCAGTTTATGGCACGGAGCGTGATTGGATTTTGTAATATGGTGTTTATATTTCGTATACTCTCCATGTTGGAAAAACCAGTAGCAACAGGCATTCCATCGGGAAAGCTTAGGATTTCAAAATCTTATACTTCTTTCAATGCATTTCTGCACCGGTATTTCAGCAATGCACTGGTCATTGTTCAAAATATACAAGCCTTCTTCAATGCATCGTAGGTTCCTCTTCTTCCAAATCGTGCGTATTAAATTGGTTGAGTTTATATCAATTGGCAACTCACAATGAGTACAGCTCAAATCTAACAACAAATAGAGGTAATCTAGAATACCTTTTCTTTACATGGCATTGAAATTCTTTTCAATACGGCTGTAATTTATTTTGTCCTTAATTTTATTTCTCTTTAAATTCGATTACTTACATTTATTACTGTAATATGTAGAATAAATTCTATATTTATATTTCTGAAGATTTTTTCATAAAACTGCAACTATTACAAATAATCGCATGCAATGGTTATAAATTTGTAACTGGTCATGGCAACTTTAAAAGCTACTTGAACAAATTTGATTTAGTTTCTTCTTCGTTCTGTGTTTTTGATATTGGTAACGAGGAAAATGTAGAATATGTGCTCTTTCTGTGTTCCATGTTTTAAAGAGAGAACGAACTATCCTAAGATTTGCTTTCAAGAAACTTAAATTTTCCTCCAAATCTTCCACAACTTTTTTCCACCAGAAATGCTTTTAAAAATTTATATGAATTTGTTGTAAATATTTGTAATTTTTCATAACCTCAAAAGATTTTTTTCATTAATTCCTTTGTAATGTGTGTTTAATACTTATTTCTGTGAGCCCCGTGTGATACTTTGTGGTGCACTGGGATTACATAATTGTTTTCAATAACAAATAAATAAGTTGTTACAAAAGTGTTGCAGTCAGTCTATAAATAAAGACTGATATTTGTATAGATTTTGTTTTTCTAAAATGCATTCACTAAGCTGAATACATATCAAGTATACACCCTAAGGAAATACTGTTTTTATAACTGATTTTAATAGTTGCAGTTTCCAAAACAGTCCCCTCCTGCATACTAAATTGGATATTCTGTTTACTTTAGAACCATTTCTCCTCCCGCATGTGGCCTCTTACATAAATGTAATCTTACATTAAAGTTATCCAGGAAAATAATGGAAGTTTGTGGTGTCAATTGTGTGTAAATTTGATTTCCGGTTAGCAGAAACTTTGAATGTGTAAATTCAAATTTAACGTTTAACAACTTTTATTTTGATTAAATATTAGTATTTTGTATGGAGTTATTCAAACTTTAAAAAAATAACATGTTATTTGATAAATTCTAATAGTGGCAAGAATAATATATATTTTTTAACCCTTTGAGCTTTCGTCGTGGTCCTGAAAAATCATTCCGAAAGCGTTTGTTTCTCTTTTGCGAATTCTTTCGAAAGTGCAACACATTTAATTCCATTCCCCCTTTAAAGTTCGCGGAGGTCTACAGGGGAAGATTTTATTACTCAGTTCGGCCTCTTTTTTACTCTAAAACTGGGGGAAACTCGTTCACAGCTGTGACGTTTGCCTTGTGCGAATTTTGGATGGAAAAAGTGGGGCCCAAGTGGTTGTTTGATCGGTTAAGTCACAATAAAAGTGAAGAATTAAAACTCGAAAGGAAGAAACTTGTTACAAAAGTTGAAAAATACTTGTTTATTTCAAACAAAACAAAATTTAAAAAAATTAATTTAAGAAAAATAAACTATTTTGGACTAACGATTTGAGCCAGGAAAAAGCAGGTTGTATTTATTGTGGCATATGAGCCTAAGAAAACACATACTCTTCCCCCTAATTTCCCGTAACTCTCATTTAAGTATAGAAAACAAAGTGCTTCTCTATACAGCCGTTATGCGCCCCATCATAGCCTACGCTTGTCCAGTTTGGGGATATGTTGCAAATACTAACATTAAAATTTTAAAAACTGTTCAAAAATAACTATATTCGCATGATAACTAAATCAACCTGATACATGCGCATGAATACCTTAGAGACGCTCTTAAAATCAATAATTTCAAGCAGCATATCCAAAAAATAGCAATTAATTTCTTTAACTCTCTTCAGCATACCAATAATAGCAATATGATTAATTTAAATTCTTATGATGCTCATGAAAAACTAAAAGGCCTAGGAGAATTCTCCTACAATCTTCCATAGCATCTCAGTTTCACGCAATAAATGTTTTCATATGACAATTTCTAAACTCTTAACTTATTTCAGTTCAGTATTTTTATTTTTAACTTTAATTCGTTTAACTTTTAACTTTTTATTTCACTCCTAACTTTAAAAAGCTAACTGGACAAGCTCCTCCACTTTCGCGATTCTAACTTTTTGAGACCCCAGGACAGCCAATCGGAGTCATTTTCCTCCCCCCCCTCCCCAGCATCCAACCAGAGAGCAGCCTCTCAGCTCTCTCCCATGCAACTTTCTCAGCAAGAAATTCAAGAGAACTTCCATCACCATAGGTATGCCTACTAATTACTACATAAAACACTAATTTTACACATCTACAATATCAAATGCTCTACTGCGCCGAAACTGACTTGTTCTTGACTGTCACTGCTCCCTCGCTCATGACTGATTGTCTTCTCTTTTGTATGGCGATCGCTGACCTTCCTGACTTCTTCCTCCACTTGCACGCCCAGCACCACTACAGGTGTGTCGCTCGGGATGCCTTCCGTCATTCCCCCCCCCCCCGCCTGCGGCGGGGTTGTTGATTTTTTATTCATTCTACATGGTTTTACTTTTCTCCTCATACTGAGTAAAAGCGCTCTGCGCTGAGGCTCGACAATTCTAATTTTAGTTTAGTTAGTTAGGTATGCCTACCGGACTAGTCCTGTCAACCAACCGCCAAGACGTATCTCGCAGACAGAAAAACCCACTTTCGCCATCTTCCACATCGCAGAAATCCAGATATGGGATGGAGGGCTGCTTTGCAGCCCATATGCCACAGATTCACCGTAATCACCTAAGGAAAACAAGCACACCTTAATGTTTTTTTTTAAAAAAGTAATTATGTAAAAAATAGTAAAATTGACTACCTTTCTCTCTTTTTTTAAACAATAAGAGAATAAATGGAGTATCGTTAAATACGACGTGATTATGTTTATGAAAAAAAATCAATCTTCCTCTATTCAATTATGTTTTAAACTTAAAGTAACATAAAGAGGGATTTTAATACTTTTAATTTATACATATTTTAATCCCATAAGTGATGTTTTTATGTTAATCGAATTTTTCGGGAAAAATCTAAATTTTCTTTCATATTCAAACAACTTGTACGAAGCAAAAATACCTTCTTTATATCGGCATTTGTGACGGAGCAAAAGCAAATTCAGTCAAATTTTTTTTTATTTTAATGGGAATATATATTTCCCCCAAATTGTGAAAGCATTTCTAACCATTTTGTATTCAAATTTAATTTTATATTTTTCTCTTTCTTTAGTGAAACGGAAAATTCATCGATGAATACATCTTTCACACAATTCAGTCATTACAAATTCTTGAGAGAAAAACTTCTCCCAATTAATTTTGTCTTTCAAAACAGTACACTTAAAACAATTTTGTTCAATGAAGTTAACCGACAATTCCGCATTGTATTTATATCAATTTTTTTTAAAAAAAAATAACATTTGGAAATGTATTTTGTATTAAATTTTTTGAGTATAAAAAAAAATATAATGCCTGCTGTGGAGAAGACAGAGAATGAGATGTGATATATGGTTTTGAAAGAATGTTTTCGTACATGTAGAGTATTTTTGAAAATTTAAATATCACCAAAGCTAATCATATGATTGTAAATGGGTTTTATTTTATAGTGTGAACTGTGGGGTATCAAAATAAAACATTTTACTTTTAAATAGCCAAGGAGTTTTTATTCAATATCCTCTTCGTAAAATTGCTTACAACTTCTTTTCAAATTGTAAAGAAACTAAAATAAAAATGTCTGACTTACTGCAGCCAAAAATATTCATATTATGTGTAAATACTATTCCTCCACTTATTTAAGTACAAGCTGTAGCCTAAAGCAATTTTTTATTTTTATAAACGAGGCACAAAAATTCAGTTATAAAAATATATTTTTCATTTTAGAATATATAAACCATACATAGATTGTAAGACCATTTCTAAAATCCTAAGAGGTTTTAGAGGAGCAAAAACATTTAATTTTGGGTAGTTCAAAATTTTAATATAATACACAAATATATATGTTATTAAGCAAATACGTTTGAAAAGAAAAAAGTAATTTATTTAAATCTTGTATTTCATGAACAAAATAAATCAAAGTTTCTTCTGAAATAAATATAATTGAAAGAAAAATGTTTAATTTACAATGGATAGTACATAAACGTTTATCTAAGGGTTATCCCCGAAGTGACGCCATCCTATTTCGAGAAAAATAAAACTTATTGCTGGAATCATACAATTCCCTAATGAATGGGTGAGTCCGAATTCCCCCCATATAAACTGTTTGGACGGAAATGACTAAATAGGAACATTTAATAATTTGCATAAATTAAAATTAACCGTTATAGTTTATATATTTTTTAAGATTACAAAAGCTGTATTTCGGATGCACAAGTTTTAATAGGAGTACGGTTTACGAAAAGTAGTACAAATATATCTTAAGGACTATGGTTGGTTACCTTAAATATTGTGAAACACAACAAAGTATATTGGCACCAACAATTCCCCAATTCGTGGTAATATAAATGTATGAAAAATTGCAAGACATATTTTTGTATTTGTAAGTATTATAATTTTTCCTGAAAACTGCAATTTCTAGTGTGGCACCTGTCAAAACTGAGGGGCCCTCACTTTTTGCCCAGATCGCCCCTGCCTAAGCCGGCTCTGCGTAGCAAGTGAAAATGCCGTCTTCTGCTTATCAAGATTATGGCTTTGAAGACCGCATCATGTATTTTAGATGCTCGTTAATTATATGAAATTCTTAACATACGCAACAATGCCCTTTATAATTTTTTTATAGTACATGAATGCGTCTTCAAACATTACATTATATTTATGTTGACTATTTAATTAATATTAAGTAAAACTTAACTCACAGATTTTCTGAGTTTTAAAATAAATATTTCAATAACTCTTGTAATATGATCATAATTTTTCACCCCTGTGTTTTAGCTTCTCAGTATTGTTCTACTTAAAAATTTATTGCATAATCATGAAATGTTTCAGCATATTTTTTGCTCTTAACATACAGTTTTAACCGAATGGTATGTATTTTTTAACTGCATATGTGCGCTATACATAAATATTTTTTTCCGAAAACTCAAATGCAATTTCTAATATAAAATTCCTAGTTTTGTATGAAAATCTGGATATTTTTTGAATGTTAATTACAATAGATATTCAGATTTTAATTACTTGTTCTTCAGTAAGCTTTTAAAAAATAAATATTTAGAAATTTTGCATAAATAAGTATTTTTTAAAAATAAATTTAAAATTGATCTTTATATTTATTTACATGCGTAAATGCCAACTGTAAATGTATCCGGATATTTTTAATTACTATTTATTCAAATATTCAAGTTTAAAAATATGAATTTGTGGAAAAACTCCCTCATTCATGTTCTCTCTGAAGTAAACTGAAATTCAAGCATTTTTTTTTTAAAAATTCAAATGTAATTTGGCGTATCTTAATAATACGTAAGATGCCCTGCACCCTGGCTTTAAAATTAAAAAAAAATTAAGGGATTTGGATTAGTTTTTTGTTGCTATTTGTATCAAAGCCGTAAGGATTTTTTACAAATAATTTAATGCAAAAGATTAAAAATTATTCGTTTTTAGTGCTAGGAAAGTTTAAAAGTTTTTCAATTTTGAGCGTTCGGTTTATTATTATTTTTTTATACCTTATAATCAAATAATCATGTTTTAAAAATTGAAAGCATTGGTTAAGAGAAGAAAAATGAAGCAATAGAATATAGTTCTAGATATTATATACAGATATATGTAAATATATATTTTAAAAACTTAATTTTCCGTTTGATCATTTTAAGCTGAAGAAAATAATACAAGTTAATCAAGCAAAGAGAATATACTTAAAAAGTAATTTGTCCAACTATATAAAGTAGCAGATTACCGTCCCAACATGTTAAAACATCAAATTAATATAAAATCAAAAGTGAGCTATATAATATTTTATTTAGCGTTGGAACTTTTCAAAATTAAAAAAAAAGGTTAAATTGCGAAAAATACAAAAAGAATTTATTTAATTCAAACGCAATAATATCTCAAATCAAGCTAAATTACAAACACTAACTCATAATTCGTTTATTAAGGGAACTAAAGAAATTCTTCCCAGTTTTTTTACGATTCCTCGAGGGTCAAAACACGGGGTTCACTGCGAGCCATAAAACTTCCTGTCAGTGTCCATTGTGTCGTCGCAACCCTCCCTAATTATCTTTCATGATATCAAACCATTAAAGGGGGAAAGGATTTCAGAAAAACACGGCCTACACGATTTTGAAGCACTCTCTTGAAGTCAGAAAAAGACGTGTGGTACGTTTTCGAAGTATCTGAAGACGTGCGGAAAAGACGTTCAAACGCTTAGAGGGTTGAAATTTGATGAAAAATTTGCACTAATATTTTAGTTATTGCTGAACACTGTGGATTGACATTTTAATTATTCCTCTCAGTGAATTTTACAGCACTGTGACCATTTTCAAAAACGACAATAGAATATCGAGCTATCTTAATTTAAATTTTGACAATTTCAAAGAATTGTCTTAGTGAAAAGGATAACATGAATCTCTCTCTCTCTCTCATTGTTTCAAAATTTATTTATTCATTACTACTGAGTGTATATGATAAAAATGTAGAATAAGATAATGAATTAAACGTAAAATATGCCTTTTTTCTCATTCAAAATATGACGCCATAAATGATCCAACCAATGGATGTGTACTTTTTATCATTTGGTGACAACATAAAAATACGCAAATATATAAAATTACCGTATACACGGGAATCATATGTATCATTATTTCCTTAAGAAACCAGCCTGTAAACGGAGAATATAAGGCTTTTTTTCAATTACAAATTTTCACCCTTTTATTTATGACCAGTCTACAACAAAATGTAGAAGACCAACAATCATTTGACAACGAGTGAGGAAATTAAACAAAAAGCTACTTATACACTGCTAATATTTTTGTCGTAGATGACTAGTCATGGTCGCAATCTCGAGAACAAAAGGTCATAAGTTCAAATCCTGCACCACTTGTAGCCGGATCGATGTATGTTAAATATGCCATGGTTCAAAATATTTCGTTGTGGTGGAGGAGAAAATAGCAAAAATTGTATGCAAGATCGGATGCCATACTCTTCACTTATCCTAGTTTCAAAATTAACTGTTTTGTTTCCAATAGCCTTCGCATTGCTTTGGAATGTAACATTAACAGATTTAAATCTCTCTATTCCAGTAGACTGTACACCAAAGACGTATGTAGTTATAATGGTGCACTGATTTGCCGGATATGGACAAATCTCTGATACATTATTCGTTTATTCAGACAAATAACGATACAATTTACAACACCACTGTGGTTGTGTTCGAATTTGTCGACATCGCAGCAAGAAAATGAGTAACTATTCTGCTATGAATCCTAGAATTTCACTTTGTGTTATGACTTAGATTTCACATTAACTCCCCCTCTACATGCCTTTTCGGCTAATACAATAGCCACCGTAGCGTCTCTAAAGTTTCGGTGCCTGTTGTTTTCCTTTGTGTTCTAAGGCTTATCTTCGACCAAGTTTCAACAAAACATTGAAATGCCACACGTGGCATACAGAATTTAACAATTTTTCATTGGCCGTCAGATTATAATGCTGCATTGCCTCACCCATTTAAGGAACATATCGAATATCAATCAATGTGATTGATGACTGGCAAATGATTGACCCATTGTTCACCACCCACTGTTCAACTGAAACACTTTGACAAAGTGGGAAAACAGCATTAACCGATGTACTACACTGGAAACACATTTTTAGCTATTTTATTTCAGTGCAGAAATGTGTCACGGTGATTTTACTCAGAATTATTGCTTCACAAAATACTGATTGTTCCGCATTCTTCAAGTTGAATAGGACTGTTTTTCAAATATTTCCTCTATCATTTTTATAAGCAATTTTCTAATAAATTTTACTACAATATCACTTGTCCTTCAATTTGTTACATTTTGGCATGAAAATGTTAATTTAATTGGTACTGCCCTTTCATATTTAAACATATTAGAAAGCTACTCTAAAAGACCAAAGCATAAGAAATAAGGTGAAGAAACTTGATAAAAAAAACAATAATAGGATGAAAATCTAGAAAAAGGTGTTATGAGCAGCAGGTGTAAATTTTAGGGTAAATTTAAAAGAAGAATATATTGCATCAGTTTTGATGCCAAAGGTGGCAATGCAACTAATATTAATGTATTAAATTTTATGAAATTTGTCATACTAAGTTTATATGAAACATAAAAATTCCAAGTTTCTTAAAAGTTTCTTAAAACATATTAAAAATCATTGAAAGCGGCAATTTATCAAACGAAGGATTCCATTCAGATATTTTTTACGTTATTTATATCCTTTCGTGTTAAGGGACTTTCAAATGCATGTTTTTATTGCATTCGTTTTGAAGAAAAGGAATTTTTTTGAATCAGTATTGTATTCCCAGTGCTTCAGTTTAATCTTAACAACTAAAACAATTTAATCATTTTTAAACTAGGTTTAGCAGATAAAAAAAATGATTTTTCTTATTTTCTTAAAAAAAATTCTCTATTAAAGAATTTTTAAAATTGTTTTCTTCAAAAGAAGACGATTAATCTTTGCGCAATCATTTCAGAGGTTTTTGAACTCGGTGGTTGAGTGGTTATGGTCTCGAACTCGTGCCCCGCATGCCAAAACCTCGAGCCCTAGTTAAAAGGGGATGATGTTTATTAAATCTTTTGAGACTCAAAGTCCTTCTATTGACGAGGTGTAATAGTTAACTCTAGGTTTCATCTTAGGTGTCATCCTCGTCATTTGTCGGAAACTCCAAATTATTAGTTGCGTCACCAATAACCCTTGTGTGGCTTTATAGTGCGAACTTGTTAAGAAAAAATTCTCATTCAAATTTTCAAAGTTTTTTCCTTCTTGATATAATGATACAACTAAACCCCTCTACAAAAATCAGAATAATGCTATAGTTAAAGGAATACAAAATTCTACAGAATTAATTATTTGTAGTTTTGAATTACAAGTGTAAATGTATATAAAAAACCGGGAAAAAATATTTATTGCCATAAAACAAAATCTTTGAAAAAAAATGTATGCTGTCACAGAACATACCTAATTTATTCATGTCTTACACACCTTAATATACGTATTATAACCATCATGAATACAAAATTAAAGGAAAATCAAAAATTTCGAAATTCCTTTTTAGTGTTGTTAGAAAAATTACATTGTTGAGATGAATGTATACTTGCATAAGCAACTGCAAGCTGAGGATACTATTTTCTGATTATATTTCTTGCATAGGAATATATATATTTAAACAACTGTAAACTAAAGATTAAGGGCATGCGGTTTCAGAAAACTCTTCAGAACAATGCCTATTAATAAATCCTCTTAAAATAAAGTTTATATCTCTGACTTAGCCATTCTGAGACTCCATTATAGATTTCCAATAACATTCATCATCTGTGTATTCAGGTGTTTCCTCTTGTACCCCGTCATTTAGTTTGTGGTGTTAGATGGGTAATTACATCAATTTCCTCCGCGCTGTAATTTCTGTTTAATTTCGTAAAGCTTCGAGGCGAAATTTTGTTTCTCGTGTTTCGGTGCACCCAGCAAAAAGGGTGTGTCCGTTTGGTAGAAAGATGTCATGGTTGTGAAATGCGCAGAATACGTGGCGTGCCATTATCGTGTAAGGTTTTCGTTTTTGCTAAAATATTCCGTTTTGTTTGGACGTCGCCCAACCATTTCGCTTATCCCCATCTTAACACATGGATGTTTTACAATATTTTGATTTCATTTGTCTTTTTTCTAGATATTCATTTATATTGGTATAGATATTCTAAGGTAGTAGGCTCTCGGTTTCAATTTTTTTTTTCTGAAACAATCATTGAAATGTGTTTAATTTGGATTTGCAATAAGAATATAAGTTTGCATATATTAAAAAAAATGCAATTTAATATCAAACTTAGGTTTTTGTTACGAAAAGTACTGAGAAATAATGTTCAATAGAGTCGAATTAATGATTGAGAATTAACATTAAGTCGCGCTATAAAGCTGCAAGATGGCAATTGGCAATGGGACTCGTAATTATGAACCATGTCCAAGTGACCAAAACGACACCTAAGCAAACATCCCACTTCCCTCGCCTAACTACCACGCACATGGGAGTTACAAATTTAAATATTGTAATAATTTGCAATAAAATAAATAGATATTTTTTTTAGTTTTAAACTTTTCAATTTTGTTTCGATTTCACTTCATATGCAAAAATAAAGTCACTCCTCTTTTATACAGTTCCTTAAAAGCAAATTTACTCCCATTATTTGCTGTAATATATTACGACTTAGTTGTTAAACAATAATAATCTCGAACAGAATAAATTCCCGAAGTTCAACAGGAAAATCTTTCCCAGATCCCAAGTCAACACGTTTATATTCTGTTATTTAAGCAAACACGAAGGAACAGATAACTTGTATGGAAATCAAATCAGGTTACATTGTAGATAGCGGAGTTTTATTTCTCGCTTTTTTTCTGGATTTCCGAAGCAGCAACAATTCTGTACAATTCAACACGCTCTAATTCAATTTACAACTTCTGGGACATGCCTTGTAAAAAGGAATTCCTGGATGACGAGTCACAAAGGCAAAACAGATCTGTTTTCTCTCAAATCCCAGTGGTGCATCATAAGATGATGAAAGAAGGAAACAAAGAGAGGGATGAAAGAAAGAAAAAAAAAATTCCATCCTTAGTCGAGTTCGGAGTCACCTCGCCATTTCTGGAGGATAAAGTGGGGATTCAGCACCAACAGAGTTAACCTTCTCTTCACATCGTCAATAGTTGAAGATCTCTTCTTCGTAGGCTCTCATGCTAGCATCGATCCCTTAGTCAGCAAAGTAATTGAGTTAGGGGACGATGCAAGGACCCCTCAACACTCCCTCAGCAATAAACAGTACGTATATGAGTCTGAGAGTTAGTCAGGAACGTGAGATTCATAGGTGTTTCGCGATACGTTGCTCTCTCTCTAGCTTGGTGATGATATTAGGACTATATTTTTTTATTTATGTGTTTTTTCGTATACACATTGCCTAAGCTTTTTCATATGTATTAACGTTCAAGGTCATTTTTTTTTTTTGAAAAATAATAATGGGATTTTTTTTGAATTTACGTTCTTAAAAATTATGTGTGACTATGTTTATTTATTAAAGTTTTGTTCAATTAAGGTGTCCGACTACTTGCGACAACTTAAAAAAATAGAGATATGGGAATTTTTTTGTGGTTTTTAAATTTGTTTAGTACATTTTAAGAAAAATATGCTAAAATTAAGATAAAAAAAGAATTTATTATTAGTGAAAGGGGAAAAAATTGGTAAAAATTTACAAAAAATAACATAAACGTGGCCCATCCTGTTCCAAAATTTTAAGAACACATTTTCAATGTTTCAATTCTGATGTGTTACTATGTTCTTAATATTATAAATGACTTAAGGAAAAGATATATTTTAGTTTTTTCTAAAAACTAGAGCACTTCATCTTAATTATTATATGAAATTGCTTAAAAAAGGCATTATATTAACATAAGGGACTAAATTTTTGTAATAAAACAGTGATTGATAAATCGGAATTCAAACCACTTCTATTATTGTGCAGAACATCAGAAAAAATTTCAGTTAATTATTTTCAAAACTTTTTTAGAAATCACTGTCCCCGTTGGAGTATTTTCAAAAAAACACATTTCGAATAAAAAAAACGTGTTTTAAAGTATAACATATCTTACTTAAAGGAATGGCATTTGCTTTTACTAAAACTCTTGTGGTTTTTCTTCTAGTGAACGGGAAATAATAAACTTGGTATTTTATAAAGTTAATAAGAGGGTCTATAAAATAAAAAAATTGTCAATTTTTGGCAAAATTCACAATTTTAGGGTAATCGGACACCTTAAAATATTTTCATTTAGGTTACAAAAATGAATGTTGATTTAATAAAGAATAAAAATCACACAGCTTAAATGTGTGTAAAGTTTTAAACAGCAACGTTTCGTGATATGTATAAATATAATAACATTTTGTACAATTTTTAAAATTCAGCTATTTTTATTTACCGGCATTTTTCCGGACTAGTTTTAGTTTACGCATACAAATGTTTATAATTCGGTGTTAAATTTATTTTATATGCGTAATTATTTATAATTTCTTTATAAGATTACTTGATATCTTAATTTTAAGCCATGGTCATTTTTATAAAATCAGCTATTGCATGTCGAGACAGAATTTTTTTTAAATTTTAGAATATAACAATTTAAAAAAAATAGTGTTGCTGTTGTTGTTTCTGATGACACCTAATTGACGTTGCCATATTGAGGCTCACGAAATCCTTTTGGTTTTTAAAAAGTTTTTACGTCTGTTGTTAACCGCAGTGTTGAGCACCATGTTGGAGACGGTACGATTTGACTCGAGACCCTTTCCCCCAATTTTGAGAGATAACAACCCTAGGACGGGGTCAGAATTCTCCCACCTCTCTTTCCATTCCATCAACCTCTCGAGAGGTTTTGCAATTAGAAGAATAGAGTAAAAACATCAATGTCTTCTCCGGGAGACAAACAGATGTCCTATGGCAACTAAGTCAACGTCAATCGCCACTCTATCGGAAGGGTGGATATTTTTCGTATACATCACTCAAATAATAAGAGGGGAAAAATTCTTCTTTTTGTTTTTACTCCTTCAAATTCATACACAGAATAATTTAAAAACAATTATTCGAACTTTTAACGCCCAAACATTTTTCTGTCTTTCCTTTTTACGCTCTACTGAAAATTAGGGGTAATTCTGTGAAATTAATATACCATCTCATTTCAGGAAACTCTGTTCACAGAGGAACATTTTCTTCCGTAATTTCATTTTCTGGTTCGATTCCTCGTATTAAATACTCAAAGTGGAGATATCTCTTTTAGCGAGAGAATGATAAACGAACGACAATTTCTTAACTTTATTTCTCATTATCATTACAAGGAACCTCTTTAAGAATCTTATCAAAGCAGAAAAAAGAATAACTCCGCAATTTATACTCACAACAAAACCGTGCTCTCATTGTTACAGAGAAAACAAACGAAATGCGTCGACAGACTAATTCGCAATTCATTCTGAATACTTTCTGCCTGGCGAAGCATCCTAAGATCTGCCCATCCTCTAACCTCCCTCAACTGAGGAGGGGGGGGGGTGACATAATATGATCATAAACATCCTAAATACCAACCATACTTCGGAGTGCAGTCCTCTTCAAATATCTGCGTCAAAGTTATTCATGCTATTGCTTCTTACTTCCAGGCTCTGCATAGTTTCGACTTGCAAAGTTGAGTGTTCTTTCCCTGTTTTCTGCATATTCCGCGTTTTCCCTCTAATTATTTCGTTTCGTCCCCAGAGACCGCGCTAAATTACCGCACTTAAAAATGTTTCTTTTAAAAATCCTCCTACCGAAATGAGTAAATGAGTTTTACACTCATATATATAAGGTTAAGTTTTTTTCTTCCGGCTTTTCCTATCCGTCTTTTTTTATGTGCTTCAAAATGGAAAAGAGCGGCTCCCATTTCGCTGGTACAGCTTAACTAGCTACTAAATTAAATTATTTAAAATTCGACGTCGTTTAGTGTGTTGGATGCGGATGTGTTATTTACATGTTTATGTTTTTATTTAGTTTGCCCGCTTCTTTTATTAAAAAGGAAACATGTGACGTTAGCAAACTATGTTCATTAGTATAGCGAGGAAAGTCAGAGTTTTAAGTTGCATAATTAAATTTATGTGGGAATATATTAATTTTCTAGGTTGTATGACTATGTATTTTTCTTATTTGTTTTCTTGCCGATTCAAAAGGCTATCTTCTATGAATAATTTTAAAACTCTTGTATGTTTATTTAATCGTGAAATTATTGCTGACTATTAAATTAAATTCTTTTCGAATTAAAGAAAGACTAAATTCATCTTTTTAAGGTCATGTTAAGGTGTTCAGAATATATTCATAACTTTAAACTGGGAATAATTTTAAAACGTTAATAATGAACAAGATTTTTTAATTATGTTTTTTTTTTAAATTTTGTAACAGACACTAATTTTAAACAGGAAGTCATTGCTTTTTAACAATAGACTTGTATTCTAGCTTACAAAAAGTAGTTTTTCCTCTTTTTGATTTGAAATTAGAATTATTTAGTTATTTCTGCCTAATGTATTTTTTTAAATAAGCATTTTTTTTATTAAATTGAAACTAATATCACATAATTTACAATATTTAATATAAATATGATAGGGAACTTATAAAAAATTATTATATTTTACGAAAGTATGCTTAAAATATATGAACTGTGAATACATTTCATTTTATTCACCTGAATTCCATTTATCAGTCTAAATGATTTGCCTTTCGTACTTCGATTTATCCAAATTAATATTGTTTTTATTGAGAGTGCAAGTTTTAGTATTAACTAAAAGAAGTTTAAAATAAATATTTTTTTAAGAAAAAAAAAACCTTTTGAGAAATAAATTATTTGCTTAAAATTATTTGTTTGTTTGATTTTTTGTGAAAAAACACACAGTTTAATATTAATAAGCTATCATAGTTAGAACTAACTATAAAAAGATTGATGTTTACTAAAATTTTTTGTAAGGAAATGTTTGTCATTTTAGAAAACAGTTTTTAATAAAGTCTATGGAATTATTTACAGTACTGTATCATTAAAAAAGAGCTTCTACTTGCAAATGTATTATTTTAGTTACTCTTTAGTTTGTCAAAGATTAGAGCATCCTAAAAGTCCTTAATATATTTCGGGTATTTTTTTTAAATGACTCAAGTTTTTTGAAGGTTCTCCTTGATAATATTTATATTGTACCGAACGAGAACAAATAGTGGAAAAAATTACTTTTATCCATGATTTACGCTTTAGATCATTAAAATAAAAATGATAATATTCGTATGCATCTAAAGAGATAGGTTTACTTGATGACCCTATTATGTAAGTGAAGAACTTAACAACCATAATTGTTGAGAGTTAGTTTAATTAAAGTCTAATTCTACAAACTTCCATTTATGTTTCATGCTTACGTAACTAAAAATAACTTGACTAATGAGTCATTAGAAAGTAAAACAATGGAAACATCATAATGACCGAATCGATCTTTTAGATGAGTTAAAAATGAGTAATTTGCAACTGTAGTTAAATAAACGAAAATAGTTTTGTTAAACGCGTGTTTATTTGCATGGGTCATTTTGTTAATCAATGTTTTTTTTCCCGAATATAACATTTATAATTGGTATTTGCGGTAATTATCTCAGCATCAGATTACCAAGGAAAGCCTGCTATATGAAGCAAGGGACAAAATAGTGGATTTTCCATTCGCTGATCTTTATTATTTTAGTAATTTAATGGGAGTAATAAATTAATCGTTCGCATGTAAAAGTAGCTGAACTGTAAATGCAGAAAAATAGCTATTTGGGGAATAGTTTCCATTAAATAAAGATGAATCTAACGTATAAATTTATGTACATCGTCTCTAAATAAGTATTTTATTTAATAACTGAAGTAATAAGCCGATGGGGTTAGTAAGAATTACACAAAATGTTCTGTAACTGCAATCTAAATGAGCAGAGACCTTCAGAATTAGGATCAAGTTTTGCATTTGAAATTAGCTGAAAGAATAACATTAAATTCTGAAAAACGCCATAATATTTATACACTTCTTTGATTTATTCACATTAAGTAATCATTATTAATGATTTATGCAGTAAATAGTTGCAATTTTAAAAATAAGTCTAAGTTGAATATTTTCAATAGTTTTTGCCCAAAATTTTGAATTTAATCCATTTTTGCTTCCCTGTAATACATGATTGGCATTGGTTTTCTATTGATACTATTAAATTATATGATTTATATTGGTTTACCATTGATAGGTTTAAGTTGTTGGAAACAGGAAATGGTTTTGTAAACTCTTTCGCAGTTCATACAGGCTGTTGGGGGATGATTTAGTGATGAAACTGCTCTGATAATATTCTCCCAAATACACTCTATAACAGTGGTTCTTTGACTGTGGTCCGCAGACAACTGAGGTGTACAAAACCTTACTAGGAGGTTCACGAAGGGGTGTCATTTGATGTAATTTTTTTTTCTTTTACAGACTTTCTGAAGCCACGTAGTAAAATTGAAAGATGTATTATGCTGGAGTAGAAAACTGAATTGCTTCCTATGAACAAACTTTTCTAAAACATGCATTTCGATCAAGAATATTCAGTTCTTATAATTATTTGCAACTACATGCCTTTACTACAATGCAATATTTTCAAAAAGTAGTAGAAACGCATGTGAAAAGATAAGTAGCAGAGCCAGTCTTAGAATTATTAAGTTACCTTTAAATTACTCAGCCATATGTTTTGAGTCAGAGAGAGAGATTTCAAAATGTCGGGGGTCCACGATGTCAGACTGACACATAAAGAGGGGCCACTGCGATCGAAAGTTTAAGAATATCTGCTCAATAGCATTTAATTCAGGCGAAAAGATGCACTCTTTCTACTGAAAACTCTGAGTCGGCAGACATCTATCTACAAACATAACTTCATTCGGCGAACCATTATCGTCCATTGTACAAAAAAGAATTATCAAAAATAAAATAGCCATGGGTTCTCAATAATGATTAAAGATTTCATTTCGATGCATTTAAACACTTGCAAAACATCTATTGAATGCATGCTATTCGGAAGATTTCAGCCCTACTATGATTCTTCCTCAGCTGTAAGCGCTTCTTTAAACGATGTTGAATTCATTATGGCGGGATTCTTGTGCCCTCTAGATTAGAACATGACGAGAATCACTTTCTAAAAAGATTGGTAGAAAATACAGACTATCAATCATTCCTTGTGAAATCGGCCAGGACTCTATTGCAATTTAATAGGTTTCTCTTTGTGTACGATTTATTGTCGCACATCTAATAGGTTTCCTTGCAAAGGAGTTACATTGTGAAGAAATGTTAGGACCGCAATAGCCTAAATTATTTGTATTATTATTCACAAAATAGTCTGTAATGATCTGAGACGCAGTAATGTTTCTGTTTATTCAGGAGAGAAAGAACTAGAAAATTACCTTCAAGAGTTAATGTAACCATTGTACTACACAAAACATACCAGATATAAAACAATTCCTAATATCGTACACCACACTACGACAGACATTAACCAGTAAAACATGGCCATCATAAGGCCGATTTTTATCTAATGGGTAGCTCTCCTTCTTAAACAATCAGGTAAACTTATTTCTCCAGTACCAGTAATATTTTAAAATCAAAAGTTTTAGATTAATAAAATAGTTCTTAAAATTTTCAAAATTTCAGAAAATTACCTTTAAAGAAATGCTTACTCTTCTCATAAAATCAATTAGTGCCTTTTTTAATATGTTCATATAATGTATTCGCTCATAAAAGATCATTTTACTAAATTTATCAAGGATGTTGTGAAAGCATGACCTAAAGCCCATATTGTACCTTAATCATTAGATACGTGTATAGCCGAATTCACAGAAACATAATTTTCATATACGTACTATAATATTATTGAAATATTATTCTGTATGCACTCACATGCATTTAAGAAACAAAACGCGTAATACATATAAAAATTTCTTTTTTTTACATACTCAACATTTTTTACATCAGAATGGTCGTTGTATTTCTTCTGCAAGACTGTCTAACGAACTCTTTCAATTTCTGTCTCCCTCAGAACGCTTCACTATGCACACAAATGTATATAAAAGTATAGATGTGTCACACATTATAATAATTATCAAATGAACTTTAAAAATATATTTCTGACTATCTAACTTTATAAATATTTGAAAATGTTTTTTTAAATTTATTTTTATATTGTTCTTATTTTTTATTGCTGTTACTGTACTTATTTGTATAATATATGCTTTTGACGCTTCTAATTGCATCAATAAAGTTTTGTTTTAGCTAAATATTTTTTTATATTACAAATGTGGCAACCAGTTAAAATTGTTTTGAAAATAGAGATTATTTCCTGAATATTATACGTTCAAAGCTTAATGGCACTAAAATTATAAAAAATGAAGTTTTTATACAATTTTTCACGAATTACAATATTTAACTTCTAAGTTTAAAATTAGAAGACCACAGATTTATACTCCAATAAAATAATCAAAAAATTAAATTTGTATGAAATAATTTATTTATTAATTTTCTTGTAAAATGAGAAAAATATTTAAAAATAATTTTTATTTATACTCCCAGAAAATAATTTTCTGAGATTCAAGTTTTGTGACACAATTTCCATAAATCACTTCCTTAAATATTATGCGATTCTTGAAAACATGTCAGCTTTAAAAAACTTCACTTAGTTTTTACTTCAAATTTAGCTTCTATGTAAATTAGGGTAGAGATCCACAGAGAGTCGATGCCCTTTTTAAGAAGTACATAATTTTTTATGAAATTCGCTTGATACTTGTTATTTTTGAGAACTTATCATTGTTTTTACAATAACTCAGTTAAAAATTATGCACACATTTGTTGCATTACAATTTAACATAATTAAAAAGCACGCACATTACAGTTTCTGGAGGTCCTTGATTTAAATATTACGATCATATCTGCTTAATATATAATGGTCCCATGTAACTTAGTTTGAAGAAATATTATGTATTGTAAGATTTTCTATTTTGTTTTCGATATAAATGAATGGATGGGGTATTTATAAAACTGAACTATTTTCACGAGTTGTTACAGGACTAGATTCAGAAAAGCAGGTTGATATGCCCTGTAGTATCCTTAGCAGATATCAGTCCATGTGTCCAAGATTCATAGGTCGATTAATAGATAGAAATAAAAATAGAATGCACTACGTTTAAAACTTGCAAGTGTATCCAGAAGGATAGTGTTTTGATGGAACTGAAGTATTCATCAGTAAGCGTTCAAAGACTTCATATATATTTTGAGCAATTGTAGCACATTCAGGATATCTCCCTATCAATCAGAACACTTATCCATTGGTTGTGTTCTAGAAACCTTCATTAAAAGTGTCCGTCAAGAAGAAGAATGTTTATTCAAAACCACACAAACCTTTATGTATTGTAATGTTAACCCTAGAGCAGCTTGTATATTAGAATGATGTATAGTTGTATTCTTCGACGAGTTATGTTGCGTTTGTGCCCTCGCTATACTGTGGGTCTTCAGAGGTACTAGGCTCAAACTCGTGACACTCCGGCCATGAGTCTGTTATCTTAACCAACTAGGGTACCATAGACTCTACATATCTTTCAGAAGAACTTTTAAAAATGACAGATAAAATGGTCATTCATTCCTGGAGTAGCAATTTCAACGTCAAATTGATACTCATACTCGATATTTTTCTATCTGTATCGCCACTTTCTGTCAGCTCACAGCCTACTGATCAGATATTATTGCCGTACTGTGTTGTGTAGAAAAAAATACACTTATGATTCAATAGATACCTTTTTCTCCCCGATTGCCAATTTTTATCAGCTATATTTTTTACTCAAGTAATGTAAAAAAATGTGAATAAATTAGTAAGTAATAGTTAATCAAAAAACTAAAAATTATTAAAAAAGTTTACCATTTAATATCTCATTATGCGGATTTTTGATTTATTGATTTTATATCTCTACATTTTTAGACAAGCAGGAGAATTAAAAAAAAAGAAAAATATAATAATTTTAACTCACCAATTGTAGAATATAATAGACATTCTCACATTAATTCCTTAATTTTATTTTTACTTTTGAATTAATTTATTATTTTATACTATTTAATTAATTGTTCAAGAGTAGTTTGAATATCAATCTATATTTTGAACATTCTGCAAGGTGTTGATTTAAAAGATGTTTATTAACATTGATCTAGAGCGGATTCACTACAAAATTATATTTTATTGAAAGTAAAGTTTTTCTGATTTGCATATGTACACACCGAAATAAGTATTTAGATTTCCATTAAAAACATGTTACATGTAAAATATTTCATGAATAAAAAATTCTTTAACACTCTTGTTTAATTACAATAAATTTTAATCAAATGCTGAGTGTATTTATTTATTTTTTGTCAAAGCATTCTAAACGTAAAAGCAGAAAAAAAACTAACATTTCTTTTTTATAAAAATCATTATAATGCAGATAACTTTTTCCCCCTTTTACAAGCTTTTTTTTATCTTCATTTTTTTTACCGATTATGTGAAAAAAACAAAACTTTGGAAGCTTTTTTTCCCCATCGAAAACAAGGTTAAAACTTGAGTTTGCATATGTCATCAAAATGTGGTTTGCGCTAATAATAGCTGACTGTCAAATGATGCAAATGTTTTAGAGATTCCTGAAACTCATGTCTTGAAGGCATTTTTAATAAAACTATCGGACTGAAAACTGAAAAAAAATCATCACTGTATGATCATTTTTTTATATATAAGCACTTTTTTCTATTAGTTAAATGTATTCTCTTGTTTTCGATATTAAAATGATCTTTGGTTATATGTTAGTGTAAAAAATGTTTAAACCTGATTTCTTTGATCATGCTTATCAGGGAAAAAACATTCAAGCTGTGTTTGAAATTTAAATAAATACATATTATTCTACTAAATAAAAATAATTAGTAAAAATTTTCGACTCATACGCTGACTAAAGTAATTATTGATTAACATAAAAATGCACTTGCTTCCCCTTGAAATAGTTTGTAGCGTTTTGACATGTTTCTGTGGTGTTTTTCTTAATTTGTAATTTTTTCTCTATATTTTCATTGTTTTTTATTTTATTCAAACTGATACACACCAATAGTGTTTTAAATATATGTACAAAACTTTGCACATTATCGTCTTTTTAATATGCTTAAAATTTGACTTAGATTCCGTCGTATAAATTGGACAAGCTTATACATCAGAAGAAATATCATCATAGAAAAAGAGAAGTAGTTATACCATTTTAACTACTGTAGAATCATGTGATTTGAGTCTAGTTCCAAAAACTGTGTAAATACTTTGACATTAATAATTTACTAAAACCGAGAGGGTTTTGAAAGTTTTAAATCGAGAATGCTTACATATATACATTTATTTTCGGAATGCACAATTTTATACATTTAAAATAATCTCTGCAGTACCTTAGATTTTTTCAATGGAAAAGAGTAATACCTATGTAATACCTTATATTATTTTTAAGAGAAATAAAAAAAATAACTCTCTTATGCACCTTATGTATCACACATGTATTGCGAAAACAAAAAAACAAGGAAATAAAATAAAGGAAAAATAACAAGACAGAAGTTATGAATTAATTGAAATAAAAAAAACATATAAGTTACAGTAATGACATTACACATTTCGTTTACTTTAAACATGACTTTTTTATTGAAACAACTTCATACTTTTTTTTTATTATAAGCATATTTCCATGTGATTTTATTTCAATTTTAAGCCATGCACAATTAAAAAATGTTATTTTAATATTTTTGAAAAAAATTATTTTGCTTGGTTTGTTATTTATATATAATATAATTTTTCTTCATTTAAGTTCAAATTAAAAAATTTTTTTTTTTAATGTGTCCATAGTGTTTATATTATTTTTAAAGTTTGAAAATCATCCGAGACATCTTCTTTTTCATCAATCTATCAATTTTGCATCAACAAAAATTGTAAATTTAGAAACAGAATTAAGAGTAAAATTATAATTAAAAAGATGGAATAGACATAAATAATACATCTAAGTAGGTAACTTTGAAAAATAAGTTAATAAATATTTTTTGTTTTGCTTGTACTACCTACAATAATATACGAAGTAATTCTGATATCGCAACTAAAAGTTAAAAATGTATAAAACGAACACTATAGAAACACCAATAAGACCCTAACTGCCGAGAAAATAACTAAAAAGATTATGGCTATATAGAGTTTGAAATCTAATGAAGCAAACATTTACTGAATTTATAAGATATTGTAGTTCATGATGTACATTATATTACATTTCTTTATATGTGTGTGTAAGCTTACATAAAATAACTACCGATAATCATTATATCATAATATTATTAATGTATCGTGAAATTGTAACATATGTTAAAATCATTGAAAACAGAAGAGAAGTCTCTACGAAAAGGTATTGATATTGTTCAATTCTTGTATTGCAATGATAAAAGTAACAATTAGTGTTTCTAGAAAGCTAGCTGCACAGCTTAACGTTACTAATGGAATCAATTTGGACAGGAAGCTATTTCAGTGTATAATGTTGTAAGAATAATATTTTTATGCCTTATAATTTCCCAATAATCCCACATCATAAAAATCCGAGGTTCTATTTATAGTTTGGGGTGTTTTCTCCTGATAACTAGCCTTAATGAATTAATATTTTTCAAAGGATGTTTCAACAATCGCTTAATAGGTTACCGGATTTTGGGAAACGTTTATTTTACGTGAAATTTTGTAAAGCTTTATATCTTAAGTCCTCGAATTAAGGTATGATTAAAAATATTCTACATTTTTCCGAAACATTCTTCAGTGCACAATGGAAATCGAACAAACTTTTTTCTTCCAATGTATAGTTTGGATTAGGATTAGTCAAAATAAATTACTCTACATGTCTTTCTAATTGTTTATTTTGTAGTGAGATGAAAAGATTTAAGAAATTCGTAAAGTTTTTTCCTTAACCATGCTGCAGTTGCATATTTATTCTTCTTCTCAAAAGAAAAATGTACACTACTTCAATTTATTAAAGGTTTTATAAACATTTTAAGCTAATCTTTTTTTTCTTCTGTAATGGGTCTTTGGATTGGTATTTTTACCTTTGCAGACCAAGTACATTTTCCAGAACTTTTTAGTGCGGCACCATATAGGAAATACCAATTGCCGCAAGTAAATTTGACGGCCAGTTTAATCCCCAAAGGAAGGCACCTGAGCTCTGGCGATGTGAAATTGTTCTTAGGAATTTAATTTTGCCGAGAGCACCCAAAATAAACGGACTCTCAAGTGATTTTTTACTTGCCGTATAATCATACGAGAGGGACGCTGCCGATTTTCTGCATCCTGAAAATCCCCTGACTTGGGCAGGATTCAACGTGCATTCTTGGGTACAGTGGCCACCCAAATAATTTTTTAGCTAATCTACGTGTGTGAAATCATTTGACAACAATATCTTCACCTTCCTCGATATTGGTATAATTTATTAATGGTAATCAATTTGTGGATGAGTCTATATGATGAAAACAATACGTATATACGTCGTATAATTTTACGCATATATATATATATACGTATACGTATATATGTATATACGTATAATTACATATTATGAAAACAATACATCCGTCTCAATATGTATATTATTCAACTTACACATGGATAACTCTATATAGTTTTCTTTATTCTGACAAATTTGTTTCGAAGACATTTTTACAATATGCGTAATTGCTTGCATTTTAACTCTATCTGTATAGTTGTGTTAAGGCAAAAAAAAAAAAAATGTATTTATCACAATGAACCATAATGTTAAATGCAGCAGTTTTCTTTTTGGGGTGATTAATTTAAAATTCTAAAAAGTTATTACTCAGGAGTAAAATTTTTATTATTTCAGAGAAAAATAATTTTACTAATTGAGTTCCAACAAGTGAAGTGAATTAATTTAAATTACCTTTAATGAAAATATGAATGTTTTCATGCTCTATTTCAAAGCTATAGTTGCTTGCAGCCAGTTTCATAGATAAAACGTGTTTAAAATTATCTTTATTTTTCTATGGGAATTACTTAACATTTACGATGATATTCGACAATTGTCAAGTTCGTTTTGCAGTTTGTCCTGTGTATATAAATGCGTATATTAGAAATTCTCTTTTTTCTTACATTAAATGTTTATAGGATCATATTTTTTACTATTAGTCATGAAAAGCAGGTCAATGTCAATTTCACGTTTGTTGAGAGTTCAACTTACCATCCAGGGTCGTGTGTAACTTATGGAAACAATTCCAGGATACTAGATCCATTGAGAGAAAGCCTGGGCAAGGTCGTTCAAAAGCTAGATGGTCAGAAAAGACCACCATTTCTCGATTGTAGCGAGGCATAACAGAGGGGCTGCAGCTTTTCAGCTCTCTAGTTACTTGTATGCAGCCACAGGAACCCGTGTATCAAGGGTGACTGTTTCAAAAAGACTTCATGAGACAGGGTTGTTTGACAGAAGACTCGCTGTTTGCGTCCCGCTCACGTCTACGAACAGGAGAGTTCATTTAGTATGGCACAGACAGCATAGAGATTGCAGATTGGGTCAATGGATGTCCGTTCTGTTCACCGATGAGTCCCATTTCAGCCTAAACACCGATATTCTCCATACGTTCATATAAAGAGAACCAGGGACCCACGACCTACCCTCCAATGTCCGCGAAATCGACAATTATGGTGGAAGAGGTTTAATGGTATTATGAGAGTGGCTATGAGAGTGGGCTATAGCTCCCATTAACCCATTTCTTTTGTTTATTTTGCAACCGCTGTTTCATACCTTCCAACTACCACGAGTGTTATCCACAATAATGCGTGTGTATTTCAATTGTTGAATGATTATTTGTTTTGTATTGTATCAATATATGTGCATACAAAATTTCATTAAAATTAGTCGATTAGTTCTTGAGGTTCTATATCAAGTCTGAATATTCTGTTAATATCTTACACCAGTGTATATATGAGGTTATTTACTATAATTTCAAATATCTTCGGATGTTCTAGAACACATTATATTCAAGGATAAGTCTTGTGATTTCAACACATTTATTTTCTGTCATTTTTATGAAACATTGAACACAACCAAACAGAATTTCAAGGTAAAAAATATTTCTTTATAACATTAAGTAGCTTATGATTACTTTGGGAATGTAAGAAAATTCATGTAACTTTGCACTTTTAGTGTGTTTATTAGAATAAATCAATTTGATAAATTATATAGATCAGATATATATTTTAAATTTTGTTTTAGTACTTTGTTAGAAGGAATTTAGTTCTAAGAATTTTAGGTTGCCTTTCAATTAAAAATGTACAAAAAATGAAATTTTATTAAGTTTTAAGCATGTATTATGCGCTAATTAAATTGAAAAACACAAAATTTTTATTTAAATGTGGTGAAATTCGGATATGGATTAAAATTCTTGAATGAAATTGAAACATATTACTTTAAATCATCAAAAAAGTAAGGAAATCCATTATTTATCCCAAAATTTTGGAAATGTTTCTTTCAAAGAACAATATTCATTTAAAATTCGCACTGTACATTGGGAAAACATTCTTTACAGGAAACAGAATGAATATCCAAGTTAAATGTCGTCTTTAGAAGCTTAGATTTACTGTTTCCTTTATTCGAAGAGGAAAATAAAATTACGGTCCTCTACTGCTTTCTTCCTTAAGTAATGATATTTAGATATTTAATGTGTAGGTTTCTTTTAGGTATTCGAAGACCATGAATGAATAATAACATAAAGTAATACAATGAGAGCCTTTGAACAAATAAAAGTTTACATTCCAAATACCATCGGGCTCGGGGAAAAAAATCAATCAATTTCCCTTTCAACTCGATTATGCTAATGCATAAGTCTTGTTCTTTCTGCATTATACTTTCCCTGCCTTCAATATCCACGCGATAGAATGTCTGGGATTAAAATGATAATGTTCCAGGAGTAATTTCTCAGGAGAACTTTAAATATCTCCTTTATCTCAGCAAGATGTTGAATATTGTTTTTACTAAGAGGAAAAATGGTTTATGATTAGATTTGATTGTGATGGCATGTCCCTTATATTCGTAGAATAAAGATACATATTTTCGCGTTATACATAGAATGAATGTGATTATGATATGCCAGTATTTTAATCCATTTTTCATCGCAGCAAAATCACATTTCTTACTTTAAACTAAGTTTCTTTTTTTAATTTTTAATACGAACAATTCCATATTTGACAACTTAAATTCTTTAATATCCGTTTTGTATTATAATCGGAAAGAATTTATTCCGTAAAAAAAGAAATTATTGAATTTAAAATTCAATATTAATATGTAGAATTCTTAAAATTTTTTATATGAAATTCAAAGCAATTTTACTGGAGATGATTATTTTTCAAGATTTCCTTAGTACTGTTTATTGAAAAGTTTGATTAATTTTTTAATGTAGCTTTTTTCATAATTTTTTTTATTTTCACGTGTTTGATAGAAATGGTATTTACAATCAATTTAGTCACTGTTCAATTTTACAGCTTCTAAAAATAACATTTGTAAATTAATTTACTTTAATTATTTTCATGCTGTATTCAATCATGCTGTATCATATTGTAACTAATTTAGAATTTAATATCGAAGGTAATTTTATGCACTTAATCGTGTTTTTGCAATTCTTAGACACAGAAACTTAAAACATAAGTATGAAGGACATTGAATTATTTGCATCTTGATGTGTGTGTGGGGGGGGGGCTTAAGATACAGTGAAAATTGTTCAACACCAAACTGAAGGGACTGAAATATCTTTTCCTGTTAAAAGAATTTCCTGTTACAGGATATTGCAAAAAAACAAAAAAAAACATATATTTAACAAAATTATTTTTATTGGAATACTTTTTATTTACATAGATTTGTATATATGCATGCATTTCGTAAAAATTAATGAAACAAAACATTTATAAGAAGTTAATGGGAGTTAATACAGAATGTTCAAGTTCTTCGGGGGGAAACAATTATTGAATTTTTAGAAAATAATCTGATTCTTTTCTTTGTATTGCCTATTTTAGCATGAAATTGTCAACAAATTCTTCAATGTCATCCATTTTGTTATTCATTTCCCCCTTTGGAGGATGTGTGCATCTAAATAACTACTCATACTTCTCGTGATGTTCCTTCTTTTGAATAACGTGGGAATATTAGTTGCATTATTCACTTAATTTTCGTCTTTGAAATCAGCATCAATGATGTTTTTTGAGCTTTGAACGAGCTCTAAATTGTGTTTGGGGATATAGAAAAATATCACCATGTGCTGCAATGAAGTCTTACGATGATACAGTAGGACTATCCAATAATACATAAACTTTCTCAATTACCCCTCTTAAATCTCGCCTGACCGATTGGTGGTTTCTGTATTTGCTTCATTCCCATAAGGGAAATCTTTTCGTGTTAAAAGAAAAAAAATACATGGAAAAATATAGTACTGTGTCGGATCCGGTGTATTACTTCGCGCTATCCGATATTTCGTCTTAAGCGTTTTCACCTTGAAAGGTACTTTACTGTATATGTACATGAATTTCTAGTTTTTTATAGTAAAAATGTGTTTTTATTTTTGTTTCAAAGATATTTCTGTTGTTACAGTGTTCTTTTTAATTAAGTTAATAAGTTTGCTTAAATGGAGTTCATAGATTGTTTTTTTTTTAAAAACCTCTGCATGAATAATATATATATATATATATATATATATATATATTTATATATGTATATATATATATATACAATATTTTGGAATTTTCTTCAATTTTTATTCTGTTTTACCCGTTTAGGACCGAGCTACTTTCCTGTTAAGCCTAACTTCATTTAAAAAAAAATCATATATAATCATTGCTATAATAAAACATGCCGAAAATTATAGTTAATAATTATTCCAAATTCCATAAATTTCGAATTCAGATCACATTGATATGATCACAGGTCTCAGAATAGGAAAAAAGCATTCTCACATATGATAACATGATATCGTGTTCCTTGATGTGATCACATATATGTGATGATGATCCTCAACGGGTTGAACCTAGTTTTTAATTACGCTGCAGAAGATAATAAGAATTTTCATGAAATTTTCTGATAATATCATTATTTACGAAATTTTATTCAATGTTCTTAAAAGTTACCCGCTTCTATATTTCTGAATCTTTTCTGATGATTAAACCTCATATGAAATTTAAACTATTAGATGATTTAAAGGAAGCCCACTGACTAAGTGGAAGAGCATCGCTCCTCCACCCCAGAGTTCCGAGGTTTAAACCCTGGGTTGTGCAAGGTCGACTCAGCCTTTCATCCCTTCGGTGGGTTGACAAATGTGTACAAAGCATGCTTGCGAAATTACTGGGAATTTTGCGTCATATTGATCACCTGTTCGGAACATCTGCTCATGTATCTCAGGGCCCAAGGTGCCGTATATTGATATGGGCACAGTAGGCCTTGGCCCTTATGGGCTGTTGAGCCACTGAGTTAAGTTAAGATGATACAAATAGTTTGCTCTAAGACGCTTTAAATTTTTGTTGACCTTTGAAACACTCCATTGTACATAAATCCAGAAATGTTATTAAATAGAAATATCACATGGAATGTAACGAGATAAGCAGTTTAAAATGCATCATCTCAGAATAAAGGGAGTTAGTATTTTTATGTGCTTATATTTTTACAAACGTTATTTATAAGCGGTTTTTAATTTTGACACTAACAGATTCTTACATCGTAAAATACATTGAAAGTAGCAGTCTCAAATTTTGCATACTTGCTTTGATTAATTAGGTCATTGTCCTTAACATTATAAGTAATGCAATAAAATTAAATATTTCTTTCTCAAAAACGCTAATGCATCTTTTTTTTTCTTTTTAATTTTTTTATTATTAATTTTATATTAAGAAACTTGGAAAACTGAGGAATTTTTTCAGCATCTCTAGACACATTTCTTATTTAAATTAACCCTGTCTGTCAGCTGTGTTATTTAACTGTTCTTTTATGAAAACATTCATATTTTGAAGAGTTAAAATATTTTTTCTCAGGTATAATCTAATGAAACCTACTTTTTTTTTGCTTTTCTGTAAAGTTGTGTTAGCTCCTTTTAACTAAAATTCGTAAACATAAATAAACAAATCATAGCATATCAGTAAAAAAAGAAAATAAAAGAACATTCAGTATTCCATACACGGATATTTTTTTGTTCTAATTGGATTTTCAAGATCTCAGATTACTTAACGGGGAATTTAGTTACGAAGATAACATGGCGAGTGTAAACAAATGTTTTTTGCACGCTGCAGATTAAATAAGATATTTTTTTTACCCACTTCTGTCTGGAACTCAACAAGGGGCCTTTAACAACTATCTACTAACGTTTTATTTTACGCCTGAAGAAAACTTTTCATCCGAGTGGTCTGCGAAATAAAAGGCAAAAATAAAACTTTTCGAAAGAAGGGAGATTTAATTTTTGTTTGTTATTTAAGTGCGTGCTTTGGGAATGTAATATAGATTTGATACCACAAAGAGTGAAATTGAATCCGGAAAAACTTCGTTTGCTAAAGGGAAACTAAATTACCAGAGTGCACATAGTGGAAGTTTACCCAGAATTTACTTAAAAGACGGCGTGGCCATTGTTAATTTTCTGTTTTACCAGTCTTGCTTGTTTCATCCGCACTTTTCTAAAAACACAAAATTTCACTTAGTGACTATCATTATTTTTTCTTTCTCGACTGAAATTCATACAAAAAATTTCTACACAAGGCACCTATTCTTTTCAACACGCTTGTATAAACACAGATGTAATGTATTAAAGTAAAGTTTTAAGGTGCTTTATTTTAAAATGAATTTCCACATATTCTGGTTAATCAATTGGTTTATTCGAAGCTATGATCTTAAGAATTTACAAACTTACCGTTCGTGTGCGTCTTAGTCAACTTTAAACGTAAAATTCAGATTTTATATACCTTAAGTATTTTATTTCTATTTTATAATTAGGTCAAGAAGTACGAAATGTATTCTATAAATGGTACTAAGGAATTAAATGAGCTAATTATTTATTTTTTATTTGCTATTTATCATTTTTTTTCATTTATGACCATTTTCATCTCTTTCATCTTTCACATTTTTTTCATCTATTTCATCTTTCATGTTTTCATCTGTTAAAACTTCTTTAACCGTTTACCTTTCAGTTTTGATTAATATGATTCTTTTATCAGACAATTATTACTAAAATGATTCTTTTCTTAAAATGTATTTAAATATTTTTTTAAGTTACCGATTTGTAAAAGAAATTATAAAAAAAAACTGGGTGTTCTTAAAATATGCATTTTTTTTTTTGGTGATAAAATATAAATTTATATGTGAAACTTATAAAAAATCTCATTAATGTAATATTTAATTTCAAATATATCTACACAAAGACGCCAAATAAAGGACTTATTAAAACGCTTTTTTAGTTTTAAAATAAAGTTAAAGATCATTTAAGAAATTTAAAAGGGTAGCAAATTCCTCAAGCCGTACATACTCATACTCATACTTTGATCGTACAACAACAGTATTGGAGATTTTAGGTCCAATTGCATTTAACGTTCGAGAGGATCTGATATTATAATTTCGACGTTATTAACGGAATTTAATTTTCAGTCGCATAGTGCGTGGATACATTTGACTGTATGTTGACATCATCAAAAATTTAAAGCATAGTGATATCACCGTAACCAGGGAAGAGTTAATCTTAATATAGTTTAACATCAGTAAATGAAAGACATATTAGAGTTCAGTTTCTTGCTAAGAAATGGGCCCTTGTGACCTAAAGACCCACGAGGATTTCAACCTTTAATTCTTTAAGGCTTTTTTCTAATATAGCCTTTAAGCATAATTTTAAAATTGGAGCTGCAGAGATGTCGAATGACAAGAACTGGGCAATCTTGAACAAGGACAAGTGCTGGATCCCTGGGTCTCCTAGAAAAGCTGCTGTAGCTTATTTCAGACTTTTGACTGATCATGCCTGTCTGTGATCGCATCTCTACACTATTGGTATAACAGACTCACCGGACTGTACTCTGTGTGACTCTGGTCAACCTATGACCAATGAACATTTGGTAGTGTGCTCTGCAATAATTAGTCTTAATTCAACTTCCCAAAAACATTGGAAAGCACGTGAACTGATGGCATAGGTGTTATTGTAGTGTGTGGCTATTTGTAAAACAAAAAAAAATGTTCTCAACATAATTTTAATATCCTAACAAAATACATTTATTTTCTGTCAAAATTCAAACAAAACCACAAAATTTATAAATATTTTAAGGCATTTCATTGTGATGCAACTGGTCTGACTGTAAGTTATTTTAAAAGGACAAACACAATTCACTTGTATAAAACAAGCAATTTAGAGTATGACTCAGAAAGCTGTCAGCTTAAGAAAAAGAAGGGAAAATACCATTAACTTTGTCTGCCTCTTTGGTTCTTTAACTGTGACTAGTTTCTCCCTGTGGACTCATCTCACTTTAGTAATCTTAGCTTCACCCAAACGTCACGTACAGCGTTTTTGGAAAACGTAAGCAGAAAAGCAGTAAAATGGAAAAAAAACCATAAGACTCTCTCTACAAAAGAAATCATAAAAAAATCAAACTGTTTCGATTTCCCAAAGGCAGAAACAATTTGATAAAAATCGTGAGGGTAAAATTGTAAAACAGAAACACAAAGAAAAGTACACTCCACTTTATCAAGCAAGATTGTTTGACCAATATATAAAGAGATGACCTGAGTCAAATGCTGCAAGCAGGAACGTAAAAAATGCCTTGGTGATTGCAGAAAAATATGTTAACATATCACGTAGGCGATTTTACTGCATGTTTGCCACCGGAATGAAAAGCAACTGATAACGACCATACAAATAAAGGTTCCGGAATACCTGTGGGCTTTCAGTGAGGCAGTATTATTGCAATATTTTCATTTTGAAATCTCAAAAAATTAATTTAAATTGAAAAAAACTTCCAGTGGTTTCTTCTTAACTTTAAAAACTACATGGTAGTTTGTCAAAAAGAATTGTATCATTACGTTAAACTGTAAAAACATTTGTCAAGGTTCATAATTAACTGTAAAATGTTTTTAGAGATCACTTTATTTCGAATTGATTTTAATAATAATGATACATATTGTGTTGAAATTTATTTACCTTATATATATATATATATATTATAAGCTAACTTATATATATTCTTAAATATACATAAAATAACCGAAACTGTGCAAACATTAAATTGTTATTATTATATATGCTAACTAACATACACATGTGTTTTTTTCTCTTTTTAGCAATCAAATATATATTTTTTTATTTCTACTAGTAATTAAATTGCACAAACATTGTGGCTATTTCACATTCATTAGAAAATTTAAATTAATAAAACTATTAATAATGCATTTCATGAGAGAAAATGTTACAATTATTTTTTTACACTAATATTCTCAACGAACTTATAAATTATTACTTCTAGTTAAGATATAAGTACAGTTCAAAAGTCTATTTTTCAAAATACAAGAATGTTTTCATCCCAAAATATATACTAAGACAAATATGCCCCTATATAGCTTGTGTGATACTTTTTTTACAAAAGTGTCATTTGTATTACTTTGTTATTTATAAAACAGTCGGGAAGCGTTCCATTTTCAAAGATGAATGGTTCTAAATAATGCATTTTTTACTAGGATATATATAAAAATGAATTATTTACACCAAACTGATAAATAGCCTCAGAACGTATCTTACGTTCAATAATTTTTTTGAGTAGTTATCATTTTCTGTACACCAGTTCCAGTAGATATTGGGATCCAAATCTCTTATTACTATACAAATATTCGGTATTCGCAATTGTTTTGAATTAAAAAATCAATCGATTAGAAAAATAAATAATAAATCGATTTTTATAATATTTAATGAAATATTTCTGTTGCATTTATAATTTGCAAGTGATAAATCGTTTTTATTAATTTCTTATAAACTTAAGAATGTAATTATAAATTGATACAAGTTATCAATTTAATAATTTAATTTCTTAAGAAGGCATGCGCGTTGAAGAAAACAAAATTTTATATATAATGCAAATACAGCTATTCTATATCCTAATTTTCTTTCAGATATTTATTTTTCAAAAGTAATATTATCCTTAAATTAACTGAATCCAATAATATATTTTTATTACAGTATGTTAATAAAAACATTTCTTGAAGCTAAAGATGTAAATGAAAATAAAATAATTTATCAATATTTTTTTTTCTTTTTTCAAACTTTTAGAAACGTTATTCGAGAAATATTGTACTTAATTGCAGTAAAATACATAATACAGAAAATTTAGAAAATATGCTATAGATTGTTTTTTTTATTAATATGTAGTTTAAAGTCAAATTATACCTTAACTTTAAGGGATAGTTGCTTTAAAATGTTTTCGATTTGAAAAATATTCAGAAAAATCTTCACATAAGGGTATATTAACATTTATTAAGTTTAGTACAGAGAATGTTACCTTATCACCAAGATTGCATCAAAGAACCGCATTTCAAAAGAGATGCAGATTTTATCTAGAATTTAATTCAGTTTTCCCATGCGTCGTACAATATCTTATTATCATTCCAGTGTAATGACATAACGTCACCATTTACTGGAATAATTTGAGCTTTAGATCCAGAAGTGATTTTAATGAAGTTGGTTATTTATCTCATGCAAGACTGCTACTACCCAACAGAATATCAGAAACCGAAATCAAGCCATACTCTAAAGGGAAATATCTATTTATAATGTTAAGCACGTTTGCGTATTATAATAGAGACAAATAATCAACTTTATGCAGCTGAGAATCTATAGGAATATAACGTGTAATATCCGTCACAAATCAAATGTGTTGAACCTGCTTTAGTGAAATGCAAATTCGTATTGTACAGATCAGGGAATTTACAGATTTAAAGAGTAAAAAATACGGAAAAGGAGATGCCATTGAAATTAATTTATACATTACTCACCTAAATAACCTTTAAAAAGACGAAATAAACTTTAAAGGCAAAAACTGAAGTAACAATTTTGGATAAATACTTTAATATGTGAATGCTTCGTGAAAGAAATAGATTGTTGAAACTATAGGTACCTTAAGAGTTTTCCAGCTACATTTTTTGTAACATAAATGAAATATTGTTGTGATATGATCGCTATGGCCTTTTATTTTATCAGGTTGATCAAATTATGCGGCTTTCCTGATTTGTCATTTCGATTTATCCAGATCTGTATAAAAATTGGAAGAGTTTTTTTTCGGGGGGGGTGGCCTCTTTTACAATGCAGTTAAAAATTAAATCTACTGTTGCCAATAGCGTTTGTGTTACTTTACAGTATAAATAATTAATTTTCCACCTACATTTCGCTCATATGAGCATTTTATCTCTAATAGATTGAAACTGTATTAGCATTTGAACCATGGGTATAAATACGAATATCTATACTGCATTTCAGATTATACAAAAAAATTATTACACTTATAGCATAATGCCGAGCTTCTAAAAGATTAAATAAAATAAAATAAAAAAAAAATTTCTATATCCGTAGAACATGTGAATACTTGAAAACTATAACATGAATAAACTTTAAGGCCAATTGTAATATAGAACAAGTAATTAAGTTTTCTAACGAAATGGGAGATATATACAAGCGGAAATCTAAAAAGAAACTTCAGATTGTTCATCAATCATAACATTTGTCAAGATGCAAACACGCTATTTACGTAGTAATTTTTATAGAGTTTTGTATGCAGTTTGAATGCAAATAAGCTATTTTTGCACTTAACTGTTATTAATGGATACCTATTTTAGAAACGAAGGTAACATGTAATCCTTTTAGCAATATGACAAAGGTGCCATGTTTTCATAAAAGGTGTAGAAATTCGAGACACGAAAAATCAGCCATGCAGTTGACAGTGTCATTTCAGAAATCGAGCTCCAGTTTGTAAAATTTCTGTTGTGATTTATTTTTACGTGATAATCAGTCAAGATAACGTAGTTAATTTCCAGTGTGTCCTGAGTGTATTTTACACACAGTCAGATTCAGTTTCACACTCTAGCTTTTAAGTTTCACCAGATTCGCTTAGGTGGTATATCGTACTAACACTAAAAAGAATCTGGTGAATAAATAATGTTAAGTGCATAAAAATGTAATGTGGTTTAAATATCTATTTCAAGATATCTTTTAGAGTTGGCTTCATAATTTACTATATAAATAACGCATTTAAAAGTTACGTTATGCATGTTGCTTTAAATCGAAATAAGTGTTTTTTTTTATAGTACGGAATAAATGTTTTCCTAATATAATTCATGGCATGCAATTGCTTTTAATTATCTTCTGCACCGTTAATCTGTAAGAAAGTAACCAGGATTAAAAGCTAAATGATTATTCGTTTAGTTATAATCAATGAGAATTTTGAGATAATCATTTGTAAAATGTTTTAGGCTTTTTCTAGTAATGTCTTAGTCACAAAAAGTGTTTATTTCAACTAGAAAAATATTTTCAAGAAAAATGTGCTTTACTCTATTCCCAGAATACAATAGAAGTGTACTTTGTGAGCCTCTTTTCCAATGCATATTTTTTTTTTATATTTTAAAAATCTTATAATTTCCAAATCAACATTTCAAACTTTAAGGTTAGTGCATGAAAACCTGAATATTGACTTGATGACATTCTCAAATACACATCTCTGTACTTCAAACCTAAAGTATAAATTACTTGAAAGTAATATAAACAGTTTTATATAAATACAAATTCTTGCTTTTTTTTTTTTGCCCCCCCCCCAATGAAATCCCCACAAATTAGTAACTTTAATTTCTAAATGGTATCCAGACAGAAAAATGTATAATAATTCTTAGTCTTCGAATGACTGAGCTTTCAGCAATCTACTGCCTCCCCAAAAAAAGTGAGCAATAAATTAAAAAATAATAATTCAAAAGTATACAAGGAAATTGGACCAATTTTGGCAATAACATTTATTACATCCTTTTTAATTTAGAAATATAAATTTCATACTTATCTACTTTTTTTAACCAATTAATACATAAATATCCTAAATTAGAACATATAAAACAAGTATTTTTTTTCAAATAGTGACTATGATCCCTCTAAACAGGAATACACTCCTTAGAATAGCTTTTAATGTTGCTTATGAGAGAAGTTGCAATGAGCTTGTTGGGTAGAAATGTTCATGAATGTATTTTTGATGTGTTAGGGGGGAGCTTCTCGATATCTTCCTGGCACAAGCTTGGGAGAGGTTGCTAGTGCAGGTCCTTTCTATTACTTATGAGCCCATTTAGAGAGAGAGAGTACTGCTTATTCTTAAAAAAATGGTTTACGAGGTGAACAGAAGGATAAATGGCGTCATTTCTCAAAACAAAATTATTATTAATTACTGTAGCGTACTGATGAACAATACACATTACAGTATATACATATATATAACTATTATGTTATATCTGTATTTATGAGAAATTTGTTCTGTTAGGTAAAACAAACAAGTCTGTGAGTTTACTTAAAGATATTCTTTCCCATACACAAAAGCGCTATCACATGTCTAGGTATCCCCTTAAGGTACGTTTGATTTCTAGTATTTGATCATCTCTATTCGTACGAAAGTCGACAATCATTCTGCAAAACAAATTAACATTTAAGTGAACAATAGATATTTCTACTAATTTTTTGCCCAACTTACATGATTATTTGTGTAATTTATACGCTGCCTATTAGGGTGGATACTAAGGGAAGTGTTTAGTTCAGTACCTGTCTACTAGCTCTTTTAGGCAGCTTTTTGAGTACTGTTTTGGCTAATAATGTCCAACCTTGAATATAATTAAGTACGGATCTAAGGTGAAATGGAGTTACAGCCTTATTGTGACATGAAGCTTATGTCTGTATAGCCCATTTTCACTTGTAATTGTTACCTGAAACTCTTTTTTGCTCTTTATCTATTGTTAAACTGGTTAATGTACCATTGCTCTTTAAACAGTGGCTCACTCCTAAGCAACTTATTGCAAGCCGTATGACATTAATGTAAAGCATTGACAATATACCTCTGTTTTGCATAGTGTATTTGCAATTAAGGGGTATGGTACAATTTAAAAGAATCTTATTCATAGAAAACAGGATATATATACTTCATTTATCCATCCATATACAGTTGTTCCCTGGCATTGAGTAGAAGGGCAGATTATATTACTCAGTGCATCCTTTTAACAGAGGAAAATTAATAGCCTATCACTAAAACTCCGTTTCAGAGCAGACACCGAGGAATGTCATTAAACAGTGTTTCAAGGTGATGTAACAAAAGCTGTACGGTGATTTTGCAGAAACATCTAAGACTAGAATATTTAAATTTTAAGATCTTTTAAGAGATTTATCTATTTTTCCCCCTTTTCCAATTAGTTACTTAACTTTTGGAAATTAGTTTAAATTATTGTTTTTTTTTAGAATTTGATTATTCGGGAGTTCACGGCTTTTTGATTATTTGATTACTAATACTGTCGCCCTTTAAAGCTTCGTGAAAGCTATAGGGGACATTTATAATAATTTTGAGCCGCAGTTGACTATGTAACAGTTTGCATCTTCTTCTCAAAACAAGTACACCACGCCAAAATGTGGACGTTGAGCTTCATCAAATTTATAGTACATCAAGTATATACTATAGAAACATTATTTTAACCCGTGAATTGACCAAAATAACATCGTCTACATATTCGAAATCGACTTTCATGATCAGCAGTATTTGTTAAAATAATTATTTTAAAATCATAGTATGTCTATGGTTTAAAGTAATTAACTTAAATAATTTAAAATACTTTTTTTGAAAAGAAAGATCATGATTAAGGTTGTATACTCTCTAAATGGAAATTTCAAATAAATGCCTAAATTCTCCTTATCCTCAAACTTGGACAGTGTTATTATATTTCGTATTTCGGAGCTCTATTCCGTCATCCACCCAAACCTCTTTCAAATGAGGTATTATGTAGACCAATAATTTAGCACCCACTTTAACAGATATGACATGTACCTGAGAATGTCTTACAAAATTGTAAACATCCCTTGACCAAGATTACACTACCTCCTGAGTCCGATTTGAATGCTGTAACTGGGAAATCCAGCTAACTCCCAACGAGCAGGTTTATGTCGCTAATTACCTCGTTAGACGAAAAGTTTTCAATCTGTCCACTTTTCACACGAGAATACGGAAAAGGGGGAGTTTCAGTGTTGAGGTGTTGTGTGCGTGAGAGAGAGAGAAGTCGTTTTAACAATTACATCATTTTCGAATTTCCTAAAGTGAAAGCTCTGTTGTCAGAGAGTGTTCGGAACATACTTCCTCGTTCTCAGATCGATTCAACGAACAGAGTTAATTGGAAGTTGGGATAACGCTTATAGTAGTTCCGAATTGTGCAGGGTTTGTTTAATAATTGTCGGTAATTCGCAGTGTGTCAGAGAAATGTAACTGGAGAGCGAAGGTTTCGAAGTATTTAAAATAGAAATTTTAGAAGAGAATTGTTTCTATTGAAGTGATCGTTAACTAGCTTTGTATGCAAACTTCAACTGAATTTCGGAAAATGCATCATTTAATTTTCATCCGAATGAAAAAGGAAATTGATGTCACTTAATTCTTCTGATCTTTATAAATAAAGGATTGGAGGCGTATTTTTATATAAATTATAAAAAAAAATTAATATTACATACATAACGCTTCAGCAAACAATTTTTACATTTTTTTGTAGTGTATGTTTTAGAGAAATTTTTTGACTGGATGCATGGAATTTGATTAATAATTGAAAGCTTTAGTAGACTGCTGATATAACTGCTATTGATATGTTTTGCTGTAGTAACGCAGCAAAACTTACTATGATAGTTGATAGATAAATAATTTTGTTCATTTTTTGAATATAATTTGTACTCCTGACAAAACTTAATGTGTTATTACTAATTGTAAATGTTAATTGGAACTGCCGTAATACATTTTTATAGTATATTTCAATGTCAAAGATTTCCATCCTTGACTATAATGTTAAAATTTGGATAGATTTAGAAATAAATTAGAGAACATTTTAAGTAGAATTGTGATTGTATTGTTTCATTTTGGAAGAAAATCAAGAATAGTTTCAATTTTTTATAACACAAGTACGTTTCTGAATAACTCCCGATACATAAAATGTAGGCAGTTGTGCACAAATTCTGTTTTAACAAGTAGTATGATTTATTACGCAGATACTAAGAAGTCGGAAGATTTTTTTTATTTTGTGTAGTTTCTCTTAAACATTTCTTAATGTCATCCACAATTGACTTTTTTCACTATGGATTGTATAAATTATACTTTTTGTGTGAAATCTAATATGACCAATAATGTGATATATTTGTTGTCGTTTTTTAAATTTCAAATGTATACACAATATCTTAAAACGTAAAATCTCAATAATACATTTTATTTTAATTTTTGCGTTTTTAAAAAAATAATTGCATACATTCACATTTTTACAAAGTAAAAAAAAACTACACACTTTTTTTATGCATAATTGTATATGTAATATACATACGAATAAAATTTTCATACTAAATAGAAATTTGAAATTTTACATACTTTTCCCATATGAAGCATTTTTTTAAAACATTACATTAAAAAGTTTTAATTATTTATTAACAAGTTTATAACCTAAGAATTTTTTGACCATTTGTTGAATGAAAAACGAGTTTCAAAAGTACTTGAAAAAGAAAGAAGAAAACTTATAAGCAAATAATTTTACTATACGAAGTTTTTAAATTAAGTAATGGTAACTTAACCTAGAAACTCGCAGAACAGTGGGCATGTGCAAGTATGATATAAGAACAGGTAGATGGCGCTTTTGTCGATGTGTACGGTGCAAAGAAAAAAACAGTCGATAAAGTTAGAAAGGTAGCTGTGTGGTGTTAAAGTGAAGAGTACCTTTTCCATCAGTCTAAAGGATATTTTCACAATGTGTTCAGAAGCTGCGGCTTAAAATCAAGGTTGGGGTTTCAACAGTTTTGCAAAAGACTATCAAGGATTAATGGAAACCTGTTGCAAAAATGAATTACTGTGTAAAAATGCTGCTTGATGGGTTAAAGTGTTTCGTTCTGGTCGTAATGAGCCCGAATGAAATCATAAATAAAATGAATGACGTTACCGAGGTTCATATCCAAAGAAATTTTTATAACAACCCAGTCATTGAAGATTTTACTGATTCTGACATACGATTGGAAGGAAGTGATTCTTACGCATGCTGTGTTTACAAGGCAATTGACTATTGCCGATTTCTACAGCACCATCTGCGTCTAGGTATGCGGCGAAAATGTCCACCTTTATTGAAAACAATTCCCCTATCGTATTGAATGACAACGCTCATTGTCAAGTAGAAAATAATGTCACTCTTATTGATACGGTTGCAGTGGGAAGTTTTGGAACTCTCTCCATATTCCCCTGACTTGATTCCTTCTAACTTCGATCTGTTTCGGAAGTTGATGGAAGCTCTCCTAGGTCGTCGATGTTATGACGTTTCTTCTGTACGATGAGCAGGAAGGAGTTCCGTCTCTGACATCAACAATCAACACCTTGCCAATGGTCTTCAACGGTTCCCGATTTTTGACAGATAGTTATAAGTTTTGCTGGCTATAATGTAAAAGAATGAAATGCAAAGGAATTTGTAAGTTTGTTAAAACAGTGCTTCTCAAACTTTCAATATTTGAGACCCAATATTCAATCATAAATTTCCTCGCGCCTTCCCTCCAGACAATAAACAATGTATTGAATTCAATAATACTATACTTTGAAGCTGAAGATACAATAAGACTTTAACCTTTTAAGTGCCACTGGCGTATATAAACGTCTCACTCAGCTACAGCGTTAAATGCCTCGGATGTATATATACGTCTATTCGAAGTATGATTTTTTTTTCACTGTTGTTCATAAAATTATTTTGAAGGCTTAGGAAGGCTTGACAGTGATAGCGAAGGATTTACTTATTCCAGAGGATTTGCTTATTTATCCCTGCCCCCCCCCAATACATCACTTACGCGCACTTAGTGGAAGACGGTGGTATTCGGGAGCGAATCACATATCTTTTAATCGGTATTTAAGGGATTAATTATAAACCGTACAAATAGTGAAGAAAAGTGTTAATTTTTGTATATAATTTTATTTATGACAAGCCCTGGGTCGTGTAATTATTAAACTTGTTCTTAATTAGTATTACTAAATTAATTATAAAATATATTTTGCGGTACTGATACATTGATTAGTGTGCTATATCAATGCAAATGAGAATTTATTTTTATTATCTCTGAAAGTATTTTGTTGTTTTGCTTTCAATAAATCAATAATTTTGTTAAAAAATAATTTCCTGTTTTCAAATTTTTAGTATGCTCGTAGAGTTATCATATCCCCCTAGAAGGGCGCACCCCACAGTTTGAGAAACGCTGCGCTAAAACATTATTTACACTTGTGTTGCCATTACTTAATTTATAACTTTCGTGTTATATTTTCTTCATGTTATTCAAGTACAAATTTTAAATTAAATTTTTATCGGAGAATAAACCAATTAATATTTGGAGACACTTAAAAGAAGTTTTATTAGAACAAAGTACATAAATACATCATAGGCTTTTCCTTAGTGCAAATTATTTGTTTCAGTTTTTGAAACAATTAATCTATCAAAAGTATTTCACTATTAGTCTTTGTCTCTAAACATTAAAACACTCCCTTTCATTGAATTCTTAATTTTTTATGTCTAAAAAAGATTAAAATTTTGTGTATTTGATGGAAAGATTTAATTTTTATTAAACAGTAAAATCAGTCATTTTATTAATTTTTGTTATATTTTTACGTTTGTTTCTTTACCATAACTATTATATGAAGGTTTTATTTCCAGTTATTCATCAGATATAAAAAAGTACTTTTTTATATTCAAATATTTTGTTTAACACTCATATTTATGTTTTACCGCTTAACAAGCTTTAATTACAATTAGTGATTTGAAGTAAGAAATTAATATTTATTACCTAATTAATTGCATTTTCTTTTATTCATGTAAATAACATGTAGTTAGAATATTTCAGTTGGGAAAATAAATATCATTATGTGTGAGAAAAAAACATTCAATTCTATTTTCATATTGTTAAGTAGGCACTTTTTTCTTTCATTTTCTCCCACCATCCGTCTTTTTGCCGTTTCTTTTTTTTCTTTTTGCCTTGACATTTTCTTCTGGAAGTACAAGGCAGGAAAGTACTTTTTAAAAGATTTTTTTTCTTAACTAAACTGTTTTCTTGATAGAAGAAAAAGTGGATAGCGTTAGAATTGCGTGAGCATCCATTTTTTTTCTCTCTTTTAATCATCAGACGCATGTCTGCTTACACTGGTATTTAAAAACGCATTAATTCAGGGATGGATTTTCTTCACGGTATCTTTATTTACCCATGAATAAGATTTATTCTTCCTCCATGTTTGTCTTTTTCTTTGCTTTTCTTCATCTTTTTCCCCCTCAATACACCATCTGTTGTAGGACATAGAGGGAAATCGCACTACCCTACACACAAGATAAGAAGCTTTATGGACTTTTGATTGCCTTTCTTATGTAAGTCAGATACGAGATTTTAACCTATCAATTCATAAAAGGAGAAAGAAATCTCGTGGATTTAAATTAAAAAGAAGATGGATTTCTTAGAATGTTACAAAAGAGAATACATATATATCATTTAATTACATGAAAACTGAATAACGATGTTAATGTCATTGGAACCCTTGATTTTGTTTTTCTGCAGTTGGGAATGCTTTTTTTTTCAAAGCAATTAATTAATTAAACAATATACATTTAGCAAAAAATTAAGAACATTATATATTTTTAAATTTTTCAAAAAATAATTGTTATTATGTGCATATATATGTTGACAATATTCTTAATATTTCTCAAATCTGGACATAAAAGATTAGATTTTAATGAAATATGAAATATATGAGATTGAATTGTATAGTCACAAACTGATACGCTCTGAGTGGCCGAACGGTTAGAGCACTGCTCTACAATGCAAGTGGCTCGGGTTCGAGCCTCCCAGATATTTGTTTGTTAAATTCGGTCATGACTTTCATTATTTATTATTATGGACATTTGCAAATTATGTAAATTGAATTTATGTTAATCTTTCCCCTGGTGGTTATTCTAGAACCCTCCACCAGGTTTATAAAAGTACTGCAGCTGGATAGGTCTTCAGTTGTGGTGCTGCCCGTGTAAAACACTACGACAAAATAAATTGTGTATTGGATAACATCGCCTTATTCCTTTCTACGCGACATTTTGGTGGAGGCGCGGGTAACGATAGCCATCGGCAACAACGGATATCAGAGAAAGTCGAAGGCTCCAAGGGCTACCTCCAGAATACGGGTTGCTACCTTGCCGAGTCCGAACTGTAAAAAGAATGCCGGAAGGTGAAACGGAAGACAAGGCAACATCATCAATCCCATCTATGTATGTTACCTATCAGCTGCCACGAGAGCCTTGTTCATTTTCTGGCTTGAATACCGAAGATGCTGAAAAATGGAAAAATGATTACGAGAGGATTGCTAACTACAACAATTGGGATGAAACAGTACGTCTTGCAAATGTCGTGTTCTATCTAAGCGGAACTGCAAGGTTGTGGTTTGACAACAATGAAGATCGATTGAAAAGTTGGACAGACTTCGAGAGACTTTTTGAAGAGACTTTCGGAAAGCCTGAGGACGTAAAAAGTTTTGCAGAAGGATTATTAAGGACAAGGGCTCAGCGTCCTGGTGAAACGCATGAGTCTTACGTTCAGGACGTATTGTCATTATGCAGGAAAGTGGATAAAAATATGCCAGAAGATCAAAAGATATCGCATCTCATGAAAGGGGTGGCTGAAAATCTCTACCAGGTACTGATAAACAGAGAAGTTAGCACAGAGATAAATTTGTTACGTGTTGCCGTGAAGTGGATGCCATGAGAAAAAGACGAGTTGTGCCGCTACGATATGAGAGACTACCTAATGTTACACCCATGTCAATGGCCAATGAAGGAGATCTAAGCGTTCTAATTCGAAGGATTGTTAAAGAAGAATTCGAGAATGTACTCCCACGGATCGCAACATGTATAGACGACGAGCCAAGCAATTTAGAATCAATTATCCGAGAAGAAGTTCGAAGCAATTTGGCTCCACTCTCTCGAGAAAAACCTACGCCTTCCCCTTACAGAACTCAAAGGACTGGCGGAAGTTCCTGGAGACCAAGGCCGAGACCTCGACAAGAAAACAGACCAACTCAACAGGATACCGGAAGGAAGACTGACCTTTGGCGTACTTCAGATAACGTACCAATTTGCTTTCATTGTGGACGACCGGGTCACGTGACTAGATATTGCCGTGATAGACGACGTGTTTTTAACGCAGCAAGACAAAGAAGGCAATTAGACCAGTCAGAACGCTGGGATTCCGACTCTCTTTCTGATTACGGCCGCGATCCTGAATCTAATTACCAGCGTTACAGAAGTAATTCGCCGTACCCTAGACGCAATCCACAACGCCACCAATCAAGATCTCCATCTCGTCGCTCACCTGTTAGGTCCAGTGAGGAAAACTAAGGCATGCGACCTGCGTGGGAGGTAAGGCCGCAATAAACGAAAACCCTCAGTATACACGGCTGCTAAACTAGTCAAAAACTTTGTATCCGTAACTGTCAATGGGCATATCGTTAATGCCTTGGTTGATTCAGGAGCTGATTATTCAGTAGTTTCCGAACAATTACGCACGCAACTAAGGACGCCCATGTTTTCAGAACACAACCCGATTCTTCGAACTGCCTGTGGTAAGGTTGTAGAAGCTATAGGACGATGCATGTTGCGAGTGAACTTGAATGGAGTGGTGCAACCTTTCGAATTTTTGGTATTCCAGCAATGCAGTCATGATCTCATATTGGGATGGGACTTTTTCAAAGCAACTGATGCCATTATTGATTGCGGATCAGGTGAACTTCAGATTGGAGAAGTCTCTCCAAATGATCTCAAAATGAATGAAGTAAATTCTGGTTTATATGCGGTCAGTGATGTTGTCATTCCAGGAAACTCTATAAGAAAGATTTCCGCTTTGGCTAAAGACCACCAGACCTTAGAAAAGGTTATAGTTACTGGAATGAAGAATTTTGAATGGACAAAACAGCTAAAAGTCCCAGCTACAATAGCCACACTCCAGAATGGTAAAATAGATATTTGGATTGCTAACAGTTCCTCTCAGCCACAGATAATACCAGCTGGCATGTGTATAGCCGAAATGACGGATATTGAGGATGGATTGGTAAGTTCTTTGAACGAGAATGCTGACAAAATCGAAGTAAAACAGATGAAGCACCCTAGACAGTCGGTGAAAGAATTCAAATGCCTTGTAGACCCGGAACTGCGTGAGGCGCAACAGAAAGATCTTTTGAAGTTGCTTAACGACTTTACAGATGTTTTTGATTTTGAGAACAAAATAAGAGTCTCGAGTAAAGTAAAACACAAGATAAACACCGGCGATTGCCAACCTATTAAGCAAAAGCCATATAGAGTGTCTTTTGAAGAGAGAAGAATAATTCAAAAAGAGGTTGATCAAATGCTGAAGCTTGACATCATAGAGCATTCGGAGAGTCCGTGGTCATCCCCAGTTGTTCTGGTGAAAAAGAAAAATGGATCCTGGCGTTTCTGTGTGGATTACCGTCGCTTGAACAAAATTACCAAAAAGGATGTGTACCCTTTACCCCGGATTGACGATGCCTTGGATAACCTTTCGGGTGCAAGCTTGTTTTCTACAATAGACCTTAAGTCTGGATACTGGCAGATTGAAGTCGATGAAAGAGACAGAGAGAAGACGGCTTTTATTACTCCGGATGGATTATACCAATTTAAGGTTATGCCATTTGGGTTATGTAACGCCCCAGCCACGTTCGAAAGAATGATGGATAGTATCCTTAAAGGGATGAAGTGGAAGCACTGTCTATGTTATCTAGATGATGTCGTTGTCTACGCTGCCTCTTTCGAAGAACATCTTTTGAGATTGAGGATGGTGCTTCAGTGCATACGAGATGCTGGATTGACACTGAACCATAAAAAGTGTCGTTTTGGTCAAAGAAGCCTTAAGATTCTTGGTCACTTAGTGGACAAAGATGGAATTCGTCCAGATCCAGGGAAGGTCGAAGCAGTTCTAGAATTTCCAACCCCCAAACCGTTACGCAAGTTAGAAGCTTTTTAGGGATCTGCTCTTATTATCGCCGATTTGTCCATAATTTTGCCGACATCGCCAGGCCGTTGCACGAATTATTGAAGCAAGATGTTAAATTTGTATGGAAAGAAGAACATCAATCAGCATTCATCCGTTTAAAATCACTGCTGACGAGATATCCTGTGCTTGGCTTCTTTAAACCAGAAGCTAAAACTTAATACATACTGACGCCAGTGGATATGGCATTGGTGCTATTCTCGTACAAATACAGAGTGGGTTTGAAAGGCCTATTGCTTATGCATCCCGATCACTTTCAACATCCGAGAAAAAATTATTCGACTACGGAGAAGGAATGTTTAGCAGTTATTTGGGCGATAAGTAAATTCCGACCCTATATCTTTGGCCACCCATTTACAGTGGTAACAGATCACCACTCTTTATGCTGGTTGGCGAATCTAAAAGATCCATCTGGGCGATTAGCAAGGTGGGCTTTGCGTCTTCAAGAGTACGATGTGGAAATAGTTTTCAAGACCGGAAGAAAGCACCAGGATGCTGATTGCTTATCGAGGAGCCCACTGCTTAAAATTGAAGAAGAGCCCACTGAAGATATACCATTCCTTAATACCATTACCAATTTCGAAAGTGAGCAAAGTAAAGACCCTGATGTAGCAAATATTCGAGACGAAATGATTAGAAAGAGAGACTTCTCAAAGTTTAAAGAAATTAGTGGAATTTTATACAGAAAAAACTACGATCCTTTAGGAAAGCAGTGGTTATTGTTCATACCGAAACATCTTAGAGGGGACGTATTAAAAAGCCTTCACGATGCACCGACAGCGGGTCATTTAGGGTTTGCCAAAACGTACGACCGAATCAGACGGAAGTATTTCTGGCCTGGCCTATACCGCAGTGTCCGACGCTATGTGTCTCATTGTCGAGAGTGTCAAAGGCGAAAATCTCAACCTCAGCGACCTCCAGGATTGCTTCATCCAATATTGCCAGGGGATATCCCGTTTGCTAAAATAGGGATAGATTTACTTGGAAGATTTCCTCTAACAAAGCAAGGGAATAGATGGATAATTGTCTGTACAGATTATCTCACTCGATTTACTATCACAAAGGCCTACCAAGCGGTGAAGCCACGGAAATAGCCAAATTTCTGGTTGAAGACGTTATACTGAAAACATGGATCACCAAGGGAAATCATCAGCGATAGAGGGCGATCATTTTTGTCGAATCTCGTTAAAGAAGTAAATAATTTATGCTTGACGTATCATTTGCTAACTACTGCATATCACCCTCAGACAAATGGCCTCACGGAAAGGTTCAATAAAACACTCGCTGACATGCTGGCCATGTATGTCGATGTTGACCAAAAGAATTGGGACAACATACTTCCATTTGTTACCTTTGCATATAACACCGCAAAGCAGGAGACGACAGGTTTCAGTCCATTTTTCCTTGTTCATGGACGTGATGTGGATACTCTACTAGATGCCATTTTGCCCTTTCTTCCCGATGAATCAGCGAATGATTACGTTCAAAACCTGATAATGAAGGCCGAAGAAGCTAGACAACTAGCAAAAATACATCTAACAAGAGCACAAGACAAAGACAAATGCCGTTATGATGAAAGACATCGGATAGTGAATTACAAAGAGGGAGACCTGGTTTGGATATTTACTCCAATCCGCAAAGTTGGATTATCTGAGAAATTGTTAAAGCGATACTTTGGACCCTATAGGGTGAGAAAAAGGTTATCCGAAGTGACTTATGAAGTGGAACCTTGTGATAGTATGCGCACCAAACGAAAATTAAGAGACGTGGTACATGTTCTGCGAATGAAACCTTATAAAGACCCTGACCTTCAGCTAGAAGATATTGAACAAGAAAAGTCACCTACGGAACCAGTCCGGACTGTTTGTGACAAAAGGAACCCTAAACAAGTTTACTTTGGACCTATTACAAGAAGCCGTTCGAAACAACTACAGCGGGTCGCTGTGTCTCCTAAGGAGGGAGAAATGTCACAAACTGATACGCTCTGA
>BMAO01016532.1:0-17852 GCA_019973975.1 Trichonephila clavata
AGGAAAAGCCTCATGTTTGTGAAGTATGCAAAAAGCCTTTTCTGGAACTAGTAATCTAAAAATACATTTAAGAATTCACACAAGGAAAAGCCTTATGTTTGTGAAATATGCAACAAAGGTTTTTCTCAATCTAGTAGACTAAAAGAACATATTACGGATTCACACAAAAGAAAAGCCTTATGTTTGTGATATATGCAACAAGGGTTTCTCTCAAAGTTGTCATTTAAAAAGACATTTACAGGTTCATTCCAAGGCAAAAAACTTAAAGTCTGTGAAATGCGATACTAAAGTTTTTCAGGAACTAATAATATAAAGCACATTTATATATTTGTAGAAAGGAAAATTCTCACATGTTTGTAAATTTTGCTACTGGGGAGTTTTCTGAATTAGTCATTTAAAGTGTATTCATGTGTTCATACAAAAGAAACGTCATATTTTTATGAAACAAGCCTGATTAATTTCCTAAAAAACTTAAAAAAAAAAAAGGGTGTTATATATTTTTTTTTTAATAACTGTAATAATGACTTATGCTTTTGTAACTAATGGAAAATCTTATATATAGGTTTTTCGAAAAGTCTTTATTGATATTGTTTCTCATTTTATACATAGTATTTTTATAAAAACATTTATTAAATAGATTAGCATTGTATTCTTGAAAATGATTATGAAAATAAATACTTTTTTTTTGTATTTGATTATGACTTGTATATTTTTAATTGAGACAACATTGAAAAAAAAAAACTGCTGATGCATTTTTAGTTGTACTGTAAATTTATATGTAATATTCTTATTTAGATTTAAATGAAAAATAAATATATTGTGATTCATCTATATTTCTAAAAGTCATTTTTTGAAATATGTGTTTAAAATATAATGGTGTACTTTCAGTGTGATGATTCTTAATGGTTTTTGTGTTAAACATGTATCATGCAGATCAGGGATGCACAACCTATGGCCCGTGGACCAATTTTGGCCTGCGAAGCCTTTAAAGTTGCCCCGGAAATGTTTATAATAAAAAGAAGAGTAATCTAAAATGGAATTGACCTTTGTTAATTAAACAGGAAAAATCGTTCACGAAACTAGTATTACAACAAATAATTGTTTTACAGTTGTTCATTAAGTTTTTTTTTTTCAATTTGTTATGCGGCTTTTCAATATGTTTCCTTCATGGCTATCTGCGAGTACGAGTTTTCGTATAGGAGAAGCTTGCAGACGTGATCACCGGAAGCCATTAAACATTCTACCGTATGGTCTGGATGCAGAGAAGGTCGAAGAACAATTGCGTATTCAAGCACGCATGCCGGAACAGTCTCATGCTGAGCCAATCAAAAGTACCTATCGAATTCGCGTTTTTCTTCATAGTGAGCGTTACCAATTATAACTTTAATTTCTACTTAGCTGCAACGATAGCCAGGTCTCAAATTATACAGTGCTTAACTTACAGTCTCAATTATACTGTACTTAACTGAACTGAACTAAACAACCCATGGTTTTGCTAGTCGATCGGGATGTTGAAATCGTTGTCGCAGAACGGATCTGATGTTCTCTTTTGATTTCGTATTTTTAGTTTAGTATCATTTATTTATAAAGACAAAATATTTTAGGTAATGAGAGTGAAAAAAGGTGATTTTCAAAATCGGAAATTTCAAGATGCATGGACAGATAAATACTGTTATATCTATTACAATTATAACTGTCACATGTTTAATATGTAGTTTGCAAGATTTCTGTGGCAAAAGAGTATAACATAAAGCGGCATTATGAAACAAAGCATAAACATTTTGCATCTATAAAATTATATTAACGATCGCAAAAAATCGATTTTTAGTAGTCAAGCATTTTCCCCCCCAAAATATACAGTTAATTTGAATTTATATGTAGAAGTGAGCTTAGGTGTCGTTGGAATTATTGCTAAAAGAAGGTCGGCCATTCACAGATGGTAATTTTGTTAAAAATTGTTTAATTGCATCTGAAAAACTGTCCTGATGCAAAAAGGAAATTTGAAAATATAAGATTAAATACAACGACTATTCAAAGAAGAATTCGACTGTTGAATGAGGACATTGAAAATCAGCCGCTTCAAACTTTGTATATTTTTCTTTAGCTTTTGATGAATCTACAGATCGAACATCAGTTAGCCAATTCTTTGTGTTTGTTCGTGGAATTGATAGGAATGTTTCCCATGAAAGGGCAAACAACTGAAAGTGAACTTCTTTCCAGTTTGATACATTTGTGAGATGCTTCCTTAAACATGAGCAATTGTGTTAGCATTACCACAGATGGAGCAAAATCAATGATTTGCACGAAAATTGGAATGGTTACGCTGCTAAAAGAACGCCTTTCCCATTGTGGTGTAGAACTGTTGCAGATTCATTGCATTATTCATCAAGAGAATTTATGCGGTAAAGAATTAGGATTTGCAACCTTAATGCAGTGTGTATCTGAAGCAATTAACTTTATTCGTAGTAATGCCCTCAAATATAGGCAATTGAAAGAATTTTTAAAAGATTTTGATGATCTGCCATCTGATATTTTTTTATTATACAAAAGTTGCATGCTCAGCCGAGAAGTTGCCTTAAGCGTTTTATGGAACTATTTGATGAAATTTTTACATTTCTAAGTGACTGTGGTAGAAATACTAGAAGGTTAAAAAAAGCAAGCTTCCAGTGTGATTTGGCTTTCCTCACAACAGGCCATTTTGAATGACTTAAACACAAAGCTAATAGGAAAGAATCAATTCATTTTTCACTTGATAAATAACGTAAAGGCTTTTAAAACAAAAAATATGTTTATCTCAAAACTAGCTGAAAACTACAAATTTTGCACTTTCCCTACTGCCAAAAAAATGCAAGAAAAATTTCCACACACAAGTAGATGTAGTATGAGGAACAAACTCAAATAATTGCGCAATGATTTGATGATCGGTTCTTAGATTTAAAAAAGTGCCAAACAAAAATTGTGTATGTGTGATGTCCCCCCCCCCCCCCATTTTCTGTTGATATGAATCTAGTGGATGAGAGTATGCAGTTACCCTTAATTGATTTACAGAATTCTGATGTTTATCAAAAATCAATTCAAAGAAAGCTTGTTATTAGAATTTTATAAAAACTTACCCGAGGATTTTTTGTGCTTAAAAGCAAAATGCAGCTGCATGGGCCATTTTCTTTGGTAGCACTTACATTTGAGAGCAAACTTTCTCACTAATGAATTTAAACAAATCAAAAATAAGAAGATATTATAGTACATCAACTGGAAGTATAGAAGAAAACTTGATCGGATTTCTTGCTGTCACTTGAAACGACTGGAGAATATCTGACCAATGCAATTCTGGGAGAGCTAGAAAAAAAAAATGGCTTAGATATTCAGAACTGTCGCGGACATGTATACGACAATGGTGCAAATATAGTAAGCATAAATAGTGGAGTTAAAATTCAAATATTACATATAAATCTCAGGGTATTTTTCACACCTTGCGGTTGTCATAACTGGAATCTGTTATTGGTAGACGCAGCTAATTTGTCAGTGGCAACAAAAACATTTTGATTTTATTCAGATTTTTTTTGTTGCTATTTTCAAGTTCTAGCAAATGTTGGAAAATTATCAAAGATAAATTAAAGCTTACTATTAAGCCATGGGTGTCTAAACTATGACCGCTTGTGGGCCGCATTGCAAAAAAAAATTTTTTTTTTCTGGCCGCACATGCAATATTATTTTAACAAATTGAAATAAGAATTAACTGTATGTAGTTTTATTAAAATAAATACGTTTGTTTCTATAATATTTTTTTTAAAAAAAAATACGTGTTGGTGCATATTTATTTTAAATTTGTAAAGTTTCGTTTCGATTATTTTGGATTTTTTAAAGATGGAAAAAATCAAGTTAATGAAATGGATGGATTTGCTTTTGTTGAACAAGCAAATCGATATCGGGTTCAATAGACGAAGTTGCAATTCTTAACGCTTTTTCAGATCTTTGTCCAATTTTTTGTTTTTTCTATGCATCATTCTTGAAAAAAATTGTTCACAAATATAAGTACTACCAAAAGTTGAAGACATTAATCAAGCATGATTGTGAAAATTAGGATATTTATCGCGGGGTAGTAATCTGTATAAAACTCCAGTATATATATAAGAAATATTCCCAAATTTTTCTTTCAGTTGAATGTTACTTTTCAGTTCAATGGATTCCATTTGAAGATAATTTATTTATTTCTAGAGGAAAACGGGGTAGAAAATATGTTGATATACTTATCATTTTTACGAAAGTGGATACACACATAATTCGAAACGTAAATTCTCATAGCATACTAAGATGCTTTTATTTAAATTTTTATTTCAAAATTAAAAGTCAATGAATCGATTGTATATGAAAAATATTGCAAATTTTTTTTTTTTAATAAAAACGTGCAATTTTAAATATTTTCATAATGTACGTTTGGGCCGCATTTTCAAGTCCGTACTTTAGACAAGCATGTATTAAGCCTTTATCAGACACGTGGTGAGAAAGCAGAATCGAGGCTGTGAAAGCCGCATTATTACGATTTGTTGATGTTGAATGCATAGAAAACTTAAAAAACTTGACGGAACAATCCGACACACTCAGTGATTCCATTTTAAATGAAATGTTCAATTTTGGAATTTATCGTATCATTACATTTATGGTATGAGTTATTAACGCGTGTCAATACCAAAATTAAATTATGGCAATCTGTACAAGCCCATTTATGTATTACTGTTGAACATTTTGGTACATTTTGTAGCTGGATCAAAGAGTAGCGATAAACTGGATTCGGAAAATGATTGTCTGACGCTCGTAAGTTTATCGATAAAAGCAGTTATGATTTGCGAAAAGATTTTAAAAATAAAAGGGTAGCCAAAAAGAAAAGAATGTTTGATTATGAAGGTGGTGAGCAAGCTGTAGAGTCTGTCAAAAGCCGGTATGAAACATGATTGATTCTGTGATAAGCAATATGGATTCAAGATTTATCTCTATAAACCAACATTTTGAAAATTTTGGTTTTCTCTGTGACTTAAACAAGTTAAAAAATATTCTAAAAGGGCAAATACTGAAAAACTGTTTACAGATTTACACACAGTCCTGCAAGTAGGTGAGGGCAGGGACTTCCAATCTTACGAATTTTATATGAAGAATTATAAAATATGATCTCAAATTTACCCAACACCTTTACAGACGTTAAACATCTGTTCCAATATGTCATAGAGAACGATTTGAAAGAAATTTCCCCAAATATTTACATTATCTTTCGAATTTCGTTAACAATACCTGTAAGTACCGCTTTTGCTTAGAGGAGCTTTTCAAAGTTAAAACATACAAAATTATGTGAGAAATACAGTGGGCCAGGAAAGACTTTCAACTTTGCAGTTTTGTATATTGAAGCAGATAAAATACCTAAGATAAATTACGAAACAATCATTAAGAATTTTAGCAAAACTAAAAGTAGAAAATTTCTGTTTCTTTAATTATTTTTTTTTTTGAAGTGATAACTTTCTTTAGGCGCGTTTTTGCTGAAAAGTGAGCTTGAATGATACGTCAGGTTCGAAAAATGTAACGCTCTTTCGGCTTTTTTCGTCTTTAGTCTGAAATCGAGCTCGGGTAAGTTCGTCAAGATTCAATAGTCCGTGACACACACACCCCTAAAAAGAAATCACGTGATCAAAGGAGGTTTAAGTATTACTCAGCCTTCTATTTTGAGTGCTTCCAAAAGGTGAGGAGGCCAACCTTTTTGGGAAGAGTGCCACTACCTGATTAAAAAAAAGCTATGCGTGCCACTTAAAACTTTTCAAACAAAGAAAAAGAATATGAAAAGGTGAAAAATTTTTACTTTTAAGTTTATTATGAAATGTTTACTCAAATAGCACATATTGCAAGTCTAAGTAGTGGAAATTTAAAAAATAACATAAGAAAAAAGTTCTAAACTTTTTTTAAAAGTTTTATTGTTAAAATTTTCTTTTCAGTTTCAATCATTAGGTTAGGTATAAAAAAAAAATAAGTAACCAGAAAAAATTTAATTCTAAATAATTATTAAACAGTCAGTACTTTCTTAGTGGGGTTTTTTATTTCGTAGATTTTTTTACTGGGTCATCTACATTAAGATGTTCTCAAAGATTCTAACAGAATCGGATTGTTCTGGGTGTGAATCAGTTTCTGTTTTTTTTTTCCGAGACAAGAAAAAACCAAAATGAGTTCACAAAAGAAGATATAAGATCAATCAGGATTGGAAAAGAACAATCTTTTCCTTGTAATCTTAAATTTCAATTATTTAAATGTCTTGCAGTATCGGTAAGAAAACCTAAATCTCAAAGCCTATTGTTGAGACTCTATCTGAATTTTGTTTCATTCAGTCGTTTCTCCTCTAAATATTATTAATTGTGTGGTTTTCTTAAAAATAAAAGAATACGAGCTTACTACATTATTCTGACTCAATTTATTTTATATTCCATTCTTCGCTTTTGCAAAAAAGTTGCCTTTCAATAAAATACAAAACTTTTCCAAATATAGATAATAAACAGTTAGCACGTGCAATTACTCAAGTTTTAAAAAAATTAAAAGTACATTAAATTAAACAAAGCTTTAGAAAATATAAAAAAAATAACTTTAAAATGCTAATCAATAACTGCACGTACTTTTCAGTTTCTAAATGAAAAGAAACTATATATTTCTCAACAAGAGGGCTTGTAACATCCTCCCACCTTTTGATCTTTACATTATATTAAAAGAAAAATATCAAAAACAATTCAATATGCAAACAAATTATTAACACTGAGCATATGTAAGCAAAATATGAATGAGTACATAAATTTAAAAAAATAGTGAAAAAGTTCAAAAGTTAGTTATAACGGAGAGGTTTAATAACTTTCCTTCTACTTCTAGTTTTCTTTTCACAGTCACTGTTTTCAGAGTTCAGGATTTTAACATCTTTATCAGAAGGAATTGGGTCTCTAACAGAGTACATGATAGGATCATACTTATTTAGTTCTAAGGGAACACACAATCGTTGCACAGGACGAACAGTATAACTCCACCTGTTGTTTTAAGTTTTACAACCCTAATGCTATCATCTTTTCTGGGGAACATGCCAATAATCTTTCCTAGGGGCCAGTTTAATCGCTTTTTTGTATCACTTTCAACTATAACAATGTCCCTCAACTTTTTTTTCTTTTAATATTTCTTCTCGAAAGTTTTAACTACTGCGGACCCTCCCACCATTTTGATTGCAGAAATCCCTGGACAGAGCAGCCGCGTGACGGGAGATCAGCAGGATTACAAGTTCCTGGGAGATATCTCCTATTCTGCTCTTGAAGAAAGATTTCTAATTTCTTCTTTTGGCACTTTCTCAATTACCTCTTCATCAAACCACTCTTTGAAAAGGCATAAACAGTGCATTTATCTTTCTTTTTTCAATTTCTGGGAAGTTAGAATTCAACGGTGTTCAGCTACAGATTTATTATCCTGTACAATTTCCTTTGCTTCAACCCAAGTTAACTTTACACTGTATCTTTCTTTCTCGTCTCTATCTACTGTCTTCATAAAGTGCTCCACTGCATTTTCTCTATTTCTTCTTTAAATTTGGTCTCCACTGGATTCATAATTCCCATGGTTTTCATTTTCCCCAGGTCAGCAATAGAGCTATTTTTTTTTATTAATAATGATGTCACTATATAGAAAAGTAGAAGTGTCTTCTCGTTTTAATTCAGGAACTTTGTCCATGATTAACCAGCCTAATTTAGTTTCATATACGACTAATCGACATTCCAATATCCATAGGTTTCCTGAGAAAAATCGACAAAAATCAGCTCCTATCAACAGCTCAATATCTGGACAGCCTCTTCCATGGTCAGTGAGAGTTATATTCTTCATTTTCAACTCGTTTTCCCAAATTCCTTTATTGATTCGTGGTATTTTTCCACAGATAATTAGTTGATCAAGGACTTGAATGTCAAAGCTAAATCCATTATTCGCATTCTGAAGAGTTATCTCATACAGTCTATGGTCTTGTCTTCGTAAAGTTGAATCCCCAAATACAGAGTGATATATATTTTATCATTTCAACAGGTCTTAGGTTCATTTCTTCTGTTGTCTTCGTAGTAAGTAAGATCGTTGGGATCCAGTGTCAATAAGAGCTCGAACTCTTCTTGATTTGCCTCCTGCCTTGATATCAACTTGTAAGGTTTGAAGGAGAACTTCTTCAGCTGCACAATGATTTGATAAACTAACATCCAATTTCTCTTCGAAATCAGGAGTCTTGACTCTCGTTTTGCTTGAGGGCAATTCAGGACACATCAAAGCCCAGTGTCGTTTGTTACAAAGCAAACACTGTACATTTGACTTACAAACTTTTGACTTGTGTCCAGACTTTAAGCAAGTGAAGCAACATCTTTTGTTTTTCAATATTCCTTGTTTTTTCCCAAAATCTAATTTTTTAGCATGGTAACATTCCTTGCTGTCATGCTGTTTCTCACAGAAAATACAGTTAGAATTTTTTCCCTCTTTTTTTTACTCCTCCTGAAAACAAATCCGTAGCTGTTGCATAAGAAGATCGCGATATTTTTAAAAGCTTTTATTTAACTTACAATGTATGTAATTTGTTCGGGTGGAATCTTGCAACTCAATTTTGAAGCTGATATCTTCATCGCATTGAGCTGAAATTTTGTATACACGTTTAGTTTGGATGACAATGCATGTTTTGACCATTTATATTCTGATACTGCAATTAATTAAGAAGATATTAATTATAAAAACGTTTTGGGCGCCTACTTCGATATGTCTGCATTGTTGTAATAATATTGTTACAACAATGACAAAAGTTGGCGCCAAAAATCGGTTTTCAGCCAAACTAAAATTTCATAGCGTTGCGCTATTAACTGTATTAATTAACTTTGTCTAAAAAATAAATTGAAAGTAAAAAAGCTTTTTTAAAACAAGCTTTTATTTAAAAGCGCTAAAAAGAATAAAATAAATTTTTCTTTAAAATTTTTTTACTATCAACTTATAACGTCATTACACAATTTATATGATATAAAAGCTTGTCGCAAGTTTAAAGCACCCTTATTTTCTTAGTTTGAAAATTTTAAGAAATTGAAATCAATCAGATCAAGTTATTTAATTTACTTGTTTATCTGCAGAGGTAAATCTCGCGACAAGCTTTTATATCATATAAATTGTGTAATGACGTTATAAGTTGATAGTAAAAAAATTTTAAAGAAAAATTTATTTTATTCTTTTTAGCGCTTTTAAATAAAAGCTTGTTTTAAACAAGCTTTTTTTACTTTCAATTTATTTATTTCCTCTCATCATATCCCTTGGATGCAAAACTGGTTTTCGCCAAACGAATTCTTTCTTTTCCTTCTATTTCTATTTTCAAAAAGAGTTGCAAATTTTTCAATTTCTCTGTATAAACATTGTGTGATGTGTCACCATTTGAAATTACGATAGGGGCACGTAACTATACTCTAAAAATATCTTCTGGTATGCACGACTCTAGTAAAGGAAAAAGCATTACGGAATATTTGTCAGATGTTAAACCAATTGATTCTAAAGATCGTAAATAAGTTTCTAATTTATCATAAATAGGCGAAGTATTTAATTTTTTTTTGGTACTGTAGCGTTGACTATAACTAATTTCATTAGCTCACGAACATAGTACTAAATAAGTAATTCATCCTTTCCAAAACGTGATTTTAAACTTTCATTTGCTTTAGAATAATTTTCATTTGTAGGAGGCTAGCTGTCTATAATTTCCCGTGCTCTTATTCCTTCACTCACAGACTGTATCAAATATTGAAATTTATCTTCATTTTCTATTTTATCATCGTCTTGAATACGCTTAAATTGACTCCAGAAAGCTAACCTATTCTTGATTTCACCGTTGAATTTAACAAGTTCAATTTTTGGAAGCTTAAGTTTTCTTTTAATTTGTGGAGAAATCGGATAGGCACTTCCCCTTTCAGATTCATATTTTTTATTCAAATACATACCCACACTAATCCTGGCATCAGTCATCTTTGTCATGTATTCTTCAATTGCTGCGTATTCTGCTTCATATTTTCCTTCATCTGGATTTTCCATAAGAAAACCACATATTTGATTATCTAATTCAGTCAAATTTAAATAAATTCTTTCCAAATTGGCGAAAATTGATTTAATTTCTCTTTCTACAGGATCATCAGCGTTTAATTTTTTTTATTATAACGTTATATGGATCGGGTAAAGTTGGCTCTAATAGGTCCTCGTTTCTTTACAAATAGTCCATTTTTTCCGTTGCTTAAAGAATTCTTATTCGAATAAAAATGCGTACCTTCTTTAAAAATCACTTCTTGGGTCACCACACCTATCTTCATTTTTGAGAATCAAGTACTCACTAGGCAGTTCATTGATTTCTTCCAGGTATTTTAAAAACACACTCCCTCAAATTCCAGAATCTCACGAATACGCTTCCTTCGGAAAACCAATGCACACAACTATGAAGGGGTGTTGTCTACATCGTAATTTTCAAATGTTATTTAATTAAGTGTATTTAAAATAGATTTTGATGTTTTATTTCGTTTGAAACCAGCACATTTCAATAAAACAGTAAAAAATAAATAAATAAATTAGTATATTTATTGTTATTTTTTCTATTTTTTAAATCTTTCAATAAGTCTTCACGTGCCACTCTTGCAACTCTACTGTTGCACGCGTGCCGCGGGTTGGCCACCCCTGGCTTAAATAGTTAGTTCATGATCCCACGTGAACTATATCACGCAAGATATATCAATGGACTAAATTCATGTGACGTCATGATCATATGATAATTTTAAACCACGTGTGTTTAGCCTATCAAGTTCAAAAACACATGTGACGTCATAGTCACGATAAATGCAACTATCTATTTTCAGCAAATCAGTACGCTGTTGCCAAATTACGCTTTTTACAGAAACTTTTTTTAAAAAATTAATATTTGTCACTTTATTTAAAAGTACATGTATGAAACAAGACTTTTTTTCTTTAATTTTAAAATCTTTTTGCAGAAATTTCTTTTTATAACTTTTCAGCATCTTTACCCAACTATGCAATTTGAAATTTTACCTAAGTTTTACAAATAGAATAAAAAGTACGAGCTATAGTTTATTGTTCGTTTTGAATTCAATGTAGAACACGTGTTTATATTATCATGTGGCCGTCATGAATTTAGTCCATAGAAATAACCATAAAGAAAGGTACGATATTTATATTATTGTATAACTTTATTCTTGTGCCATTATTGAATTTCTTCCATTTTAGTTTTGAGGACACGGTATAATAAATTGATGCATGTATGCCAACATCCTTAATTGTTTATAAATGTAGGATATTTTGTTTTATATGAGAAATTAGTGTTTAAATGTGAAATTATTTTTTCCTAATGGGGCTGCGTATTGGTATTTTTTGTCTTTGCAGACCTAGTTCATTCCCCAGGAGCTGGTATCACTTTTTAGTGGGACACCAATTGCCGCAAGTAATTTTGATGCCCAGTTTCCTCCCCAGAGGGAGGCACCTGAGCTCTGACGATGCGAAATTGAACTTAGGAATTTAATTTTGCCGAAAGCTCCCAAGCCAAACGGGCATTACAAGGGATTTTTTACATGCCGCATAATCATATGACATGGTTGCTGTCGATTTTCTGCATCACGAAAATCCACCGACTTGGGCCGGGGTCAAATCCGCAACCTTGGGTGCAGAAGGTCAGCGACAAACCAACTACGCCACCCAGTCGGCAGATATTATATTTAGCTTTAAAAAAATATTTTTTTTTGTTAATATGTATACATTTATGTAATAAATAAATCCACATAAGTGAATAACGATTTTAACTGAAAGGATAACTGAATTTAAAAAAAGTTAGCTTATTTTAATGTCAATTATTTTGTATAGTAACATTATACATAGTTAAGAGTACATGGTTTGTAAATTTTATCTTTGAATTAAATCGAAATATAATTGACGCTAAATTTTTTTTTTTTTTCATAAGACAGCTTTTACTTTGAAAACGAGACATGCGCATTCTTTATTACTGTTCCTTGTATTAAAAAGATGGTGCGTGGAATGCCACGCGATAGAAGTGAAACTTCTTTGGCGACGTTGGTCGTAAGTGCAGAAATACATCTAAATATATTAAACTGCTGGGGAAACTTATTAAATTCAAATAAAACTCAAAATTCATTTATTGTATAAAATAATATTTTTATTCAATTTTCTACATCATCATTTTCCAAGAAAGAAACAATGGGTTTGAGGTAACTGAAGTAGGATACGAAAATCCTCGATTGTAGTCGATCAAGAAAACGTGAGAAAACTGCATCAATCGTGGTTCCGTGTCTTGTTGTTCCTTCTCTAGCATCAGTGTTCTTTGTCAAATTCAGTGTTCGTTTCAAAAATTCAATGAAATGTTTGGCTTCTTCTGTAACAAAATTAACATTAAAGTATCGAGTTAACTTTGTCGGCAATTGTAGCACGCTTTAACGTCTTCTAAATTAATTCCCAGTAAAATATTTTTATGCTCAGCAACAGGCGTTCTCAAATCATCTATAAACCATAATATATCACAAATCGAACACCCGTGACTGAAAGGATTATTAACGAATCGCTTTTGGAAATCTTTGTGAGCAATTTTACGGGAATCATAGTCTTTGTAACGTAAGATAGAATTCATTATCGATTCACATGCATCAGTTCTAACACACACTAGACTTGTTGACTGTACAGGGTGGTTCACAAAGTCCGTATTAATCTGTGCTGGCATTAGATGAGTTCAAGCATTCCATCATCAGTCATTAAACTCGGCATTAAGAGAATATTTTGCAATATTTTTTTCCGTGCTCGATATTCTCTCATGTACTCTGATCGAGATTTGGCAGTAGCGCTTGATGAATTTGCACTATTTTTCTGGGTTTTTTTTATCACTTTTTCGACTGGACTTTCTGCTAGTTTTTCTTTTCTTTTTCTTTCGCGAAACTCTTTTCCTCTTTGTGCATTTGATTTAGGCATTCTGATTAGAATCAATAATAATTCAACGCAAATGAAAATTTAAAAAAAAAAAACAAATTAGCTGCCGAAAACATCACCATGTGGCCAACAATCTAAGGAAATATTTTAAAATGGAACGCTTTTGCTGCAATAGCTATTTTGTCTACACCGTAACGCAAACATTGCAACACATATAACCGTTGACAGATATTTTCTAGTCTGGTGAGAAAAGGGGGGGGGGAGTCGACCATTGGAAGGCGGGCAATCATCCAACTTTTTCACGGATATGACGCAAGTCACAGGGTGTCCCCTCTCTTTTCCTCGCTCGCTATCTCCTCCCCATTGCGACGATTTGGGGGATGGGGGGAAATCACTACTTCCGTTCGCCTTCTCCCTGTTACGCAAAACTGGGCAAATTTTCCATTCACTCCGTGAGAAAAGAAGTTTCGCTTCAAAAAGTGGCAGTTCATTTGTCTTATTTTTATCTTTTTTTTTTCTCTGAATCATCATATGTTTTTCTGAACCATCATGAATAACACATATGTTTTTAGATGGGTTTTTTTCTTCTCTTTTTTTTATCAAGGAGAAATTTAGTAATATTATGTTGCAATTATATAAATATATTCTTATAAGCTGATCCAAATATCGAAAAGGCATTTTTTTAAAAATTCTTTCGGAATATTTAAAATTTGTGAATTAAGTCAGTAATCAGTTAATTATTTCAGTGTTTTCTTCCTTTTTAAACTAAAGAGAGATAAATTTAGTAGAGTCATTCTTAATATATTTCCAAATAAGATTGCATGTGTTAATATTTAAATGTTATCGAAAATATCCCGAAATGACATTTTTTGAGGAAGCTAAAAGACAGGATTTTATTGGAATGAGAAATATAATGTATTTTTTATTATTATAATAACCATGAAAATACTCTAAAACACGTAAAATGTACGAGAACGGTATGCGAATTAAATACAAGGCTGGAAAAAAAATTGTACTATTGACACGGAACAACAAAATGGATATTCTTCATTTCCCTGCGACGCCGACGTATACAATCGAGAGAAAAAGCAATGGCGGCGCCTACCATTGAAAGTGTGATTGCTGAAGTACAATTTTTTGCCAGTCAAAATTTGGTATTTTAGTACGAAGTTGATATATTGGTAATTTTTTAAAGGCAATTTAGATACTGGCCAAATTCGATCTAGTTATTTCAAAACACCTTAATAATGTCAGCAAATGCAAAATAACAAAACACGTTTTCCACACTACTTAGGGCAGCACTTTCAAAACGAAATAATTAATATTTTAGCCGAATCTATTCATGATTAGATATTAGACTAGATATCTACACCAGATATTAGTCACATTGAACAAAGTTTGTAATTAGATGTGTGAGCACTACTGATAGCGAGGTGTATATTTTAGAATTTTTTCTAGGAAAAATTTTAGGAATATGACACAAAAGAAAGGCTTTCAGATTTGGACACATTCCTACGAAATCCGAAAGTTCTGAAAAAATTATTTCACCAAATTATTAACACATTTGCTTCTCAGCCTGAAAAAATTATATTACAATTAATTATCAAGTAGCCTTTGTAGAAGGACTGATTTATATACTTTTTCGTTTCGCAAGATTGCGCTTTAGTACTTTTTTATTAGATAATATTTTCTGTGAAGTGGCGCGCTTATCCGGAGGATAGAACTCGGGACCTTTGGGTCCCAAACCGAGTAACTTGCCCACTTCACCAAAATGATCACCATGGTGCGGAGGTTGTTACTGGCTTATGTAGATGATACGCTACACACTCCCTACGAGTGAGTTGGTGGATAGGCGAGCGAACGATGTACTTGTTAAATCAAGCGTGTTTGCTGCTGTCACGAGTTGTGACGGCTTTGCTGGTTGCGTCATTCGTGCGTGACGGCTTGAGGGTTGCGTCACCATGTGACGGCATGAGGTTGCGTCACCATGTGACGGCTTGAAGATTGCGTCACTATGCGACGGCTTTTTTGGTTGCTTTTGCGGTGGATAGATGGCGCCACGACAGTTCAGAAGGTTGCCTTTTTCTGAATTCAGCCAGGGTTCACCAATGAAGTGGCGCGCTTATCCGGAGGATAGAACTCGGGACCTTTGGGTCCGAAACCGAGTAACTTACCCACTACACCAAAATGATCACCATGGTGTGGAGGTTGTTACTGGCTTATATATATATGATACCGCTACATCTGAGTAAATACTGTTGTTTTGTGCTTTTCTAATTATAAAATATCTATTTTTATTTTAAAGGTAATGATTTTGCTTGTTTATTGTTTTGTTTTAGGTATTTTGTCACTATCACATAACTTATTAACAGACCAAAAAATAAAGTTTTGCTCTTCAAGTTTTATTTGCATACTAGCTTTTACCCGCGGCCCGCACGCGTTGATGTCTTTAAATAACTGTCAAGTCGTAATCATTATCATTAGAAAGTAAATAATATAGTATAGTAATTTTTTTTATTACTTCACTAGAACCAATAAAATTTAAAATTCTAAAATTGAGCTTAGTTTCAAAAAACTGAAAACGTAATTTATTATAATAATTAACAATATTCAATAACTTAAACTACTAATATTTTTAAAAATCGAAAGAGTATCTACGTCTAATATATAATTCCACTTTAAAAGAACTCAAAACAGAATATTATTCTAAGATGCTACTGTATACCATATTATATGTTCTTCCGTCATTTGCAAATATGTGAAGATTTGGGCATTGGAAACACCGATCAGGCTACATATTGTTGGCCATGGGAAAAACATTGCTTTTCCAAATGCACCCCTGCTACCTGAAATGTTAGCTTTGTTAACAGCAACAGTAAAACTGGATATTGAACTCATTTGAATTGAAACGGTAGGTCAGTGGGATATTTGGAATTTGAGGATGATAACACTATCCCTTTCATGATATATGTTAAAATATTGGCAACAAGTATATTCTGCATCAGTTTTGTGATCCAAAGCCTCGTTCCTTTACATGGTCGAGAAGCATCGAGATTTTGCATAACAGGTACATTTAGTTTTAATTGAAGTTTATGTGAGGGTACACCCAAAAGTTCAAATGAATTTAAGAACTCCGTGGGATATGAAGTACTTTGTTCCTTATCCATGATTGTATTCACTGATAAATATTCCTTCAATTTCCCCCCTCCCCTGCACGTCGCTTAAATTTTCAATCTTGATTTTATGGACAATGTCATTGTTAGGCGCCAATATTGATCTTGCGCGCAACCGCTGATCCCAATTTAAATTTTGTTGCAAGCCCGGGTAAATTTGAGCAATAAGATTTACATCATTTTCTTCAACATTACAAAATTCTCTGGAAGTAAAATATAACCTCCAGCATTTGCGTCCAAACATCCATAACCAATTTTCAATTACGTCTCTACATAATGTTTCGAATCTACATCATTATGAAGATGCACTCTCATATTCGTTTTCAGAATGAATTGTTCAACTTTTCCCATAAGCTTGAATTCACCAGCTACCATTCCTCCTTTAATATCTGTACTATCTCGTAAATCCTGAAGAGTCCGATTTAACGCTTCTATAGCTTTCTTGTGAGACATCGTACTTTCATCCCATACTAAAAGCTTACATTGTGGAAGCATCCTGCCTTGAGAGCTATTTTTTCTGAAATTTCAGATGAGTGAATCTTCAAATGCATGTGAATTTTTCCGGTTCCTCCAGGGGTGTTGAGAAAAAAGAGTGCACCAATGCCGGATTCTATTTTACATAACACTTTGTTCTGGAGTTAATTGAGGGATAAATTCTGTTACTTGATGCAATGCTATAAAATCGTAGTTTAATTCTCAAGCAATTTCATTATCAAAGCAATTTCCGTCGACACGTCTAGGACTAATCATTCCAAAATCATGTAGCTTCTTCCCAACCATTCTGAAAACTTTTATTGCGTTTCATTGTAGATGTGTTCATTGAAAGGCATATTCGGTTGTTTTCGTCACAAAATATCTTCCGCCATGTTGTCTTTGTACTTATTCCAAAAATTTAAAGTAATAAATACTTTCAAAACTAATCAAACTAATCAAACTACTAAAGTAATCAAAACTTTTTATGATACTGTCAATTAATATTACCATAGAATTTTCAATATCACGCGCGCGCAATTCGCTAAAACTTTATTTCGTTTCCTCTTTGAAAAGTGGGAGAAAATTTGCATTAAAATATCTGGGATTGGTCGGAATAGAGAACTTCTTAGCCAACTTGGCGATATTTCTCAAAGTTTGAGTTTGACATTTAAAAACGTAACGTAATAAACGTAAGACGTTTAATAAAAAACCATTTAAAAAATTGCTTTTTGTAAAGATGTTAAATTACACTATGTTTCAGTTATTTGTTACAAATGTGAGAACATTTTTATTAAAATTTCCATTATTGAACAAATGCATAATTGGGCGCCAACTTGGCGGAAAGTAAGCAACGTCAACGTTTTACCCACATAGCTCCCGTACCCGTGGATATGGAAATAAAATATATTTATGTTACTCCCTGATAATGTAGCTTTCCATTGGTGAAAGAATTTTTAAAATCGGACCAGAAGTTCCCGAGATTAGCTGGAACAAACAGACAGACAAAATTTTAAAAATTGATTTTTTGATAGAAGTACCATATACCTTAAATGCTTTAGTAAAAAGCTGCTAATTTTTGAAATTACAAACAGACACTTCAATTTTATTTATTTGTATAGATTTATTTATTTATTTTTACTCTTATTGCAATAGTTGAGTTTATAACCTCAATATATAAGTATTAAATATTATTATAATACGAGTAGAGGTAAATATGTAAGTATT
>BMAO01016533.1:0-16776 GCA_019973975.1 Trichonephila clavata
TTTAAAAATAACTATCATGTTTTTTCGTTTGCTCTTTCTGTAGATATTGAATTACTGTTATCTAAACTTAATTTATATACGACCCCTTTTTGAGGAACTCGGATGCTTCAAATTTATGCAGGCATAACTCGATCAGTTTTTTATCGTAATAAAATTAAACTTTTTGTGTTTACTTTGTTTTTGTTGGTGTACTGCTTCTTTTTCTAAATATAAGTGATAGGACCTGGAAACCGTATAAAAAGTTAATTTTATAATTTTTTTCTAAATGCGTTTTTTGGTTCGGAAATCACGTAAAAACATGTTTTACCTTTTTAAAACATTTTTAAATTGGATGTGCATATCTAAACCGAACGGTTTGGGAATTAGCTATTGGGTCACATTAAGGCTGGACGCCCTGTATATATATGTATATATATATATGTCCAAAAATTAAGTTTTAGAGTACATTTTACACACACATATATATAGTGAGTAAGTGAGTGAGTCATTGAATATTAAAAAGTCACAATGTTCAGCTATACACGAGGGCTTTTGGCGACGGACCGCGTAATTTTGAACCATGGTCAAGTGACACGGATGACACCTGAGCTGGTACCCCTTCTCCTACCTACCACAAAAACTAGAAAACTTTGAGCTCTCGACATATTTAACATGCATCGCTCTCCTACACTGCGGGTTTTCAGCGGTACTGGGCTGGAACTCATGACACGCTAGACATGATCCGATACCTTGACCACTTGGCTACCGTGGTCGTCACCATATATATATGTAGTATAATAAAATGAAGCAATAACAAGACAAAATTATACAACAACAAATATTATACGTGCTTTAAATTATATATATATATATATATGTGTGTGTGTGTGTGTGTGTATGTGTGGTGTGTGTATTTAATAAAAATCAATGAAACAAGATATTCAAAAGAACTTAAAGAAATTTAATTCCAAATTTTCAAGTTTTCTAAAAACAAAGTATTTATTGAGTTTTTGGAAGATAATCTAATAATTTTCTTTGCATTGTCTTTTTCATCAACAAATTGTCAATACTGTTGGATGTCGTCCATTTTGTTGTTCATTTCACCATTAGAACGAGTGTCTAAATAACTGCGACTACTTTTCATGATGTTACTCATTCCGGATGACGTGGGAAGAGAGCAGCATTGTTCATTTCATTTTCCTACTCAATGATATTTTTTGAGCTTTGAATGAACTCCATAATGTCTTTGTCTAGAATTGAGACTCTATACATATTATAATGATCTACTGCAACGAATTCTTTCGATGATACAGTAGTACAGTCCAATAATAGAGAAATAATATTTCTCTTTCTTTTCACACCCCTCCTTAAATTGTGCTTGGGTAGCTGGTATTTTCCGTAGTTTGTTTATTTTCAAATGTGAAATCTTTTCGCTTTAAGCGATTTTTATTTCGTGTTAAGAGATAAAAATGCGTGAAATATATAGTAGTTTTTGCGTTGTATTATTTCATGTTATCTGACTATTCATCTTAAGTGTTTTCACGTTTTCACCGTTACTTTTAAAACTGTTATTTTGAAAAAGCGCATAAGTGAACAATATTTTTTGATGTTTAGTGTCACAAGACTTAGAATATACATAGAAACTATATTTAAGGATGTTATTATAATAAAAAAATTATTTAAAAAAGTATTTTTTGGCAAAAAAAATAAAGGACATTAAATATGTTATGATAATAAATTTAAAACATGTATAAAATTAAAATAGTCTCCTTTTATTGCAAATGATTCTATAATATTAATTTTTTGCCAATATATTGCTAAGATTTCGGTACAGAGTCTGAATGATGATTTATTTTAAAACATATATTTTAGAAGTAGATTTTTATTCATATTTTATTTATATAAGAGTAAAGAAGCTTCAACTAAAAACACTGGTTATTATTTCAAAAGATAGTGACTGAAAATTATGCTAATTTTTCAAAACTTCTAGTTCCGGCTCTGTAAATAAGTTTTAGCTATATAAAAACTAAATATTATTATAGGAGCAATTTTCATAAACTCAAAATGTTTCGAAAATATGTAATTTCTTCTTCTTTTTTTGCTAAAAAATTTAACTTAAACGACTTCTTCTTTTAATAATACTCTTAAAACAATTTTATATGTGTATTTTAAACTAAGCGACCCTAAACATAAAAAATAGTAAATTACAAACTTTTGCAAAATCACAGTTTGAAAGTATACTCAGACATCTTAAGCTGATAATTTTTATATTGATTAATTATTGATATTTAATATGCGAAAGTTAGAAATAAATCAAATACGGAGTTTTAAAGGAGAATATAATCTTTCTTCAAATAAAGCATACATAATTTTCAAAATACTGTCAATTTAAAAATAATGTCATTAAACATATAATTTAAAAATTTTATGTTTTGCGTTTTAATATGAAAAATATAAAAGTTTATTTTTACGATAAAATGTTTTTCTTTCCCCTGCACTAAAAGAAAAGTTCAATTGATTATTTTATGCATTTAATATATGCAAAGCAATTTTGAAAATTTAATAATAAAGCTGAAAAACATCAATAAATTCTGAACAAAAATAAACTGTTAACTAAGTATAAAATTTTTTGAAATATTTATAACCTTACCTTTGAATAAATCAGAAACACAAAATGAAGTCTTCCGTTTTCCAAGCATTTTCATAACTGTGCATATTTAGTTTTCCGATAAACACATAACATTTTTCAAAAAGAAATGCACCGTTTTAACGAGTTCATTTATCAAATGAAAAAGACACACATACAAATAAAAAGCTTAAATATGAAAAGAAAAGCTTTACATTAACGGAAAATTTTCAAAATACTTTTGATATATACAGGAAAAAATCAACAAACAACAGCTTTCAAAGAGGATTTCTGTAACTTTATTAAGTTCGAAAAAGAAACTTTTTTACACTTTCCATTTTTAAATTTTACTAATATTCATGGAAAGCTTTTCTTTTTTCTTTTCACGTAACTCCTTCAAAAATAGGTTCGGAGTTTAATAAAAAAAAATACGATAGAAGAAGAAAGAGAGAGAGAGAAAAAAAATATTCAATAATATTTTTTCTTCTTTTTCTGATGCATTAAAAATTTATTTTTGGGGCCTTTTTTCAAAAGAAACGATGTAGTTAACTTTAACTGCTTCCTTTCATTGAAGCAGAAAAGGAAACGCAAGGGGGGTGGGTGTAAAAAATCGTTTGCAAAAACAGTGGAAGAAAAAGCATTATATGGTTGGTGGAAGAAAAGATTAAAGTGAAGGAGAAAAATAACACTATTTGCCTGAAGGGGTCTTGTTGGATCTATGAATGAGCGACGGACTAATGTGACAGAAGATTATTTTTAGAAGTTTTATTACAAAAGAGAAAAATTATTTTCCCCCTTATATCGTCTGCTATTACTTCCGATCTTCCTCTTTTGAGCTTCGATATTTTTGTGGTCTTAAAATAACAGAAAAAGGAGTCAAAAGTAAATGGTAAAATAGAAAAAACACTTTATTTTCTGAAGTTCGGTTTGGAAGATGAAGCATACTTTTAATCGAATCGAAAGGGTATGGTTCAATGGATTGAAAGTTTGTCTTTTGACATTTTTGTGTTCAAATTCTATTATTTCACTCTAGGACTTAGATGAGGGTTCTTAAGTAAAAAAAAAAATGGTTAAAAAAACAGAGCTTCAATGATTTTTCAACGGACTTCGGTAATCGTGGGAAATGTAAAAAGCTATAAAAATCGGTTGTCCTTTTGCGTCATCCGGGTAGATTGATTGGGGAAAAGGTGTTTTTCGAAATCAGATCAAAAGTTCTACAGAAAACATAAATATAAAAAGAACGAATTTTCTTTTTTTTTTCAAATTGTTGTACACTTAAATAGTGCTGAATTCAGTTATTATTAGTGTATGTAAAATAATAACTTACAAAAAAGAAATCCTTAAGTTAGTAAAATATAATGTAGGAAAAGAGGGTAAATAAAGCATCTAGAAAATAGTAAAATAATTTTTTATCCCAGGGCGTCGTCCGACAGAAAGAACTTATGAAAACATTGCCAAAATCAAATGTTCAATTGATGAAAACCGTCGAAAGACTATTTACCAAATTTCTAAGGAAACAAACCTTCACGACAATGCTCCAGTGTTCTCAGCTTTGTTTTTGATGGTTTGACAGTTTTTGACAAACAACAACAGGATGCTTGGACCTCATCCAACCTATTCACCCAATCTGGTTCCGTCAGACAAATTTTTGTTTCCACTGATGAAGGAAAGTCTGATAGGAAAATGTTGTTTTTTTTGTGATGTGGATGAAGTCAAAGAAAACATCAAACAGCTTTGAACAGTATCCTGTGCCTCAAGAGTCCCAGAACTGTTTTGAGCAGAGGCAAAAGGGTTGGGACAAGTGCTTCAAAGCACATGCACAATACTTTGAAGGGGTGTAATGGAGAATTCAATAAAAATGCAAAATAAAAATAACAAATTAAATTTTGGTTTTTTTCGGGTTGCCCTGCGTATATGCATTAGTTTCCAAAATCTCAATAACACTTTTTCATCCTTAATATTCATGTCATAGTCATTTCAGTTACTCAAGTAGATTTTATTAAAAGGTATGTATTATTTAGACGCATATATTACATATATATGTACACACCGCCCCCCCCCCGAAAATTACCAATATTTTTATCCCAAAATAAATGTTTTTTAAACAAGTAGTTGAAAAATATGTGTATATAAACTATTATTTCAATAAAATTTCAGTAGAAATTGTAGAAAATATGCAAAAAAAATATGTTCCCTGGTATTTTTTATCTAAATTTTCACAGAAAGCAGTTAATAAAAAGCAAACAAAAAACATCTATTTTTTATTATAAACTTCAGCACATATTTCCTTCAATGTTATCTTTCGTTAAAACAGCAGCATTAGTTTTATTTTTTCAAAAATAAATTTTAGAAAGTTATTAACATTTGCTTAAATAGTACAACATATCAATACTGGAACAGATACTGCGAAAATTTGTAAAAAATTTAGAGAACGCATGTATAGTGTGCAAAAAGGAATCAATTATCATATTGCTAATATGCACACTTCACAGAAAACAATTACTTAAAAGCATCTCCGTTTATACACTATAACATTTATACATTAATCACTTAAAAACAGATATAATCACACACACACACACTATATATATACGTATACTCCTAATAAGTAGTTTATAGAGTGTAATATTTGTTGATTTATATCTTTATAAATGCTAATAGATGGATATTACACCCAAAAGATTAGTTTTAGTTTTATTTTGTGTTTGATAAATTCTAAGAGAACCATTTGTTAAGAAAAACGTAAGGATCGTTTTTGTTGTTACAAATTTCTTTAAGAAAATTTGCTATTTCACACATCAGTAAAATTAGAAACATTCTAGAAAAATCATAGCTATTGTGGCAATTATAAACATAAAATCGTAAGGATCGAAAATTATTTGAATCAATATATGTTAGCAATTGTTTTTGACAGCTAAAATTGAAAAAAAAAACAAGATTTTAAGTAAAAGTAACGATTTGTTGAAAAAACCCATCTATTTTCAGAAAATATTTGCTGTTGAAAAAATTCTAGTTACAGAACTTTTAGAAAAATAACTTATTTTCGGAGCTTCGGGTACTTCAAAATCCAGCTCGTTAGTAAACTTTTTGGGGCACTTAATATTATTTTGAAAGGTTTATATGGATTCTCGCAGAAATATAGAATAATGCTGACAGGAATAGTATTTTAATGTAACAGTTTTCAATAACTATTTGACAAGTTTTTTTTGTACTTAAAGGTGAGGAAAGAAGCATTTTGATGACTCGTCGGGGGAAGATGGTAATGTAATATGGTGACGTGTCCTAAAAGAGCTCACTTCTGAAATCCAATTATTCGACCGGTAACTTTGATAAATACTTTTTGTTGAGTACAATATTGCTTGCCGTATAATTTTGTAGCAACTAATGACGTCCTTTGCCAGAAAACTGCCACTGATGCTTTATTGTGTATAGCTTCTCGCATTTGGGTTTGTAAAGAAAGAATTCAGTTATTGTCGTAGTTTTGTGATAAGTTCTTGTAAAAATTGTATTCTACAGTGTATTTTTATGTATTAAGTTATTCAGAGAAAACAGTGTTTCAGTTAAATTATGTATAGCAATACTAAGCTAAAAACTATTAATGACGGGAACTCTTTTGAAGCTATATGAATTTTGACAAAGCGACATTTGATTAATACCAGTTAAATGTACTTAAAAGAAAATTACGGTTCAAAAACTCAATTTTTTTTTTAATAAAAATTTTGAGTATAGAAACACATCTGTATTATGTTCTCAACATTTATTAACTCTAAGATATTAGTTCATCATAATTAAGATATATTACTCTTCGCTGTAATAAGATACACCAAAAACATTACAGAAACTGAAAAAACAAACTGTCTTATGGTATCCGACTACTAGCACGGCAATTTTTGTTTTAAATAAATGGAGATATGGGGAGATTTTTTTTTGAGGTTTTTAGATTTCTTTAGTGCAATTTTTTAAAAAAAAATATGCTAAAATTATGAAGATAAAAATAGATTATTATTACTAAACTGAGAAAAAAATTGGTAAATATTTACAAAAAATAACATCAACGGGGTCAATTCTGTACCAAAAGTTTATGAGCGAATTTTTAATTTTCAATTCAGATGTATTGCAATGTCATTCGTCTTTGAAATGACTTCAGCATAAGACATATTTTAAATATTACAAAAACTGGAGCACTTTATCTTAGTTGTTATATGAAATTGCTTAAGAAATATTTTAACATATAAGGGACTGTACATTTTGTAAGAAAGCAGTGATTGATAAATCTGAAGGTTAAAACAGTCTACTATTTTGCAAAACATACACAAAAATTTCAGTTACTTATTTTCAAACCTTTTTTAACAATCGATTTCCCCGTTTTGAGCATTTAAAAAAAATACATTTCAAGTAAAACGCGTTTTAAAGTATGACATCTGCTTAAAGTAATGACATCTGCTTTTACTAACACACTTGCAGTTTTTGTTCTAGTGAACGCAAAAGAATAAAATTGGTATTTCTATAAAACAATAAATGGCCTATAAAATAAAATCTTCTAACAATTTCTCTCAATTTTTGGCAAAATTCACAATTTTAGAGTTGGCAGACACCTTAGGAAAATAACTGAAAATCCATTACGTATTTCTAGAGATGTTATTAATTATTACGATTCCATAATACTTTAATGAAATATTAAATGAATTAACTTAATATTAATGAATATAACACAGAGCCATGTATATGTTACATTTGAAGTTTGAAGTCTCACTTATTTCATAGAATAAACAGGCATTTCATGAAATAATTGGACAAGTCGGTTAAAGTATATAAAATATTCAATTCTACTATTTAATAGGTATTCTGTAGAATATCTATTGCTTATGGTTTAAAAGTATGAATACGGCACACTCGAAAGTTCTTTGAACTGCTTCTAGCTGCTTTTAGCCAATTCTGAACTCAATTCAAAGTGTTATCACATCAATATTGCTTTAATAAATGAGGAAAAGTAAAATAAAGGTATTTCATAAAATTTAAATTAATATTCTCTTACAATTTCTTTAAAAAGTTTACACAATGTTTTTTTATGAAGCATTAGTTTTTCTTCTCAACATATGTGTATGTTTTTTTATAATACTTAAATATAACTATTTCAACATATTCTTTTTTCCCTTTTTCTGTTTAACTAATGATATCAAAATGAGCAATAATACATTATATCATATGCTTTTTTCTTATTATTTATTAATTAATCGATCAGAAAAAGGATAAAATGTTTTTTTTGTGAGATTTTAGCCACCTATGATCAATTAATTTATAAAAAAAACATTGACATTGTTTATTTTTTTACTTTTTAAACAATCTATCACTAGTTATTCAGAGAATAAATATAGTTTTCATTCAATAACTAGGTAAAGGAAGAACGTTTTCCTCTATTATATACTTTAACTGAACTTATCTTGTTATTTCATGAAATACCTAGTTATTCTATGAAGTAATTGAATTATACACTTTAACAGTAACATGTACAAAAACAATGCTCTTCCGAAAAATTGTCATCTATCATGAAAAATGTTACAATAAATGTAAAGGTCAAAGAGAAAGAGAGACGAAAAGCGTTTTTTTATTAATCCGATCTAAACCGTTATTTGAATAAAAAAAACATTTCACAAAAAAAAATTAAAACATTTTATTTGTATCTTAAATTGTTAACTAATAATTCACTTTATTTGAAAAGGAAGTTAAAAAACGAATAAATAGACAAAAACTATAAAACTTATGATCATGAAATGGAACATAGCAACACATCAGAAAAGAAAATCAAAATTCTTTTTATAAACGTTTGGTACAAGAATGGGCCGTGTTTAAAGTATATTTCTTTGTAAATTTTGACCAATTTTTTCCCCATTTAGTAATATAATTACTTTTTTATATTCTTAATTTTAGCACATCTTGCTTAAAATGTACTAAACAAATCTAAAACCCATAAAAAATTCCCATATCTCCATTTTTTCTTTTAAAAAAGTTGTCGCAAAGTATCGGATACCTTAAATAATAAAATAACTCTTTTCATAATGTATATCTTGTTTTAATTAATTATCCTTATAAAACATTAAGAAAATAATTATAAAATCCAAATTTTTTATAAGTGAATTATTTGCCAGTATAATAATGAATTACTGTATCACATAAGCTGATTAATTTAAATTAAGCTTTTCTCTTAGATTTTCTAAAATAATATTCATTTATAAACATTTCAAACACGAAATTTTTCATTGTTTAAGTATTAAATTTTAAGTATTATCTTAAAAAACTGAATTCGATATTCGTACAATAAAAACAACGGTACCTTATTTATTTATTTATTTATTTTGTGTGTGTGTGTGATATTTCCTATTTATAATTCATATATTTTATAGAGGTACTTTTCCTAATTACAGTGACTTAATGAGGGGAAATTCCTACTTAACTAGATACTTTATGCTGAATAAGCTAGTAAACAAAGTGCTTATTTTAGATTTATTTTTTTTTATAATTAAAACAGGATTATAATACACTCCTAAGATTACCTTCGATTTTATTGAATTTTTCTTTTATTTTCTTTTGCATTTATTAGAACTCAGCGTTTCTCAAACTGCGGGTGCGCACCTCTAGAGGGGAGTGGGTAACCATACGAAAGGGGAGCGAGCATATTGAAAACTTGAAAATAAAAACATTTTTTAAAAAAAATATATTAATTTACTAAACAAACAAAGACATTCTAACATAAAACATAAATAAAAATACACATTTGCACTTATATAGTATACTTATTAATGTATTAATAGTGCACAATTCTCTATTTGATAATTAATTTAACAATACTAAATTAAGAACAAGTTTAAAAATTACCAATGACCCCAGGGCTTAAAATATATAAAATTACATACAGAAATTAGCACTTATCTTGATAATTTGTACGGTTTTATAATTAATTCCCTAAATGCTGATTAAAAGTTACATGATTCGATCCCCAATGCCACCGCTTTTCACGTAGGCCACACGTATATGATGTATTGAGGGGGTTGGATAACAAAGAAATAAATAAAGGAATCCTTTTAAATAAGTAAATCCTTCGCAAACACTGTCAAGGATTATTTTATTGCATTCCAAACCCTTTGGAATAATTTTATGAATATCAGTGCACAGAAAATTCTTACTTTGGAAAGACGTATATATACACCCGGGTCAATTAACGATTTGTCTGAGCGAGACATTTATATGCACCAGCGGCAATTAAGAGGTTAAAGTGGCATTATAGGCTTAGCTTCAAAGTATAGTATTATTGAATTCAATACATTGTTATTGTCTGGAGGGGGGCGATGAAAATTATGATTGAATATTGGAACGCATGTATTGAAAGTTTTGAGAAGCACTGCTGTCCTACATAATTTACTGATAGCAAAATTTATCTGATAGCAATTTTGAAACAATACAATATTGATGAGGATATTTATGTAGAATGCCGTACTTTTACCTCACTCAAAACAAAGGCTTTAAGACTCAATAGGATTCAATGTGCAGAAAGCTTTGTAATTCCAAACAAATAATTTCGAAGACTTAGATTGCAAGGATTTACAAGCATGTAGACTTAAGGTCTTCAGAGACTCATAATTATGCTAAGACTCTAAGGCCTACAAAAACTCAGGGATATGCATGAATGCACAAAAACATCACTCAGAATCTAGGGATTATGTCTCCAAGCAACTATAAACAGCAGCTTCTTCAAAAATAAAAGAGATATTTTTGAGTTTGTAATAGGTTTTAAATGCATTAATGAGCTTCATAGAGTAGGAATAAGCTTCATTAAAAATATTTGAGAGATTTATTAAAGAAGAAAAAAGTTATAAGAAAAACATTGATCACTAACTTCTGTAATCCTGTATTCCTTTCATAAAAATTTTCCAAAACGTTTTTCTATTCAGTTTTTTTTTTTTAAAAAACCCGTAACTTGTGTGATGTTAAGGCAACAATTTCAAATATTATATTTTTATTATGTGTCCTTTTATACTTTGTGTATAGTGTCTCGATCGGAAAACTAATAAAGCAAAATAATATGTAAGAGAAAAAACAAAAGTATTAAACATAATGTTATGTCATTTATAGCTTAGTAAGTATATTTGTATAAGCATATGTTGCAGCAACTTTAAGTTTAAAGGTTAAATATATCACACTAATATTATTCATAATTGTGATGTCATTTAATAATTTTTAATGGCTAGTTATAATTAGCCATTTGTGAAACAGTAATTTAAAATAAAGGAAGATAGAAAGAAAAATGTTAATGAGAGTTTCAGAAGAAACGTTCTCTGCCTTGAACTAGGAACAATGTACAAAAGAGCAGAATTCGTTAATACCAATGCTACAGAAAAAAATAATAACCGTTAAAAAACCACAATTAAAGAACAACAAAAAGGATCTATTTTCCTAGAATCGTTAACAAAATTCTTAAGCTCCATAATTAAACAGAACTTGCACAAATGCAATGGTCACGCACTAAAAGTTTCGAAATGTTCTCTCTCATTGCTAAGTCCTTGAATTACCTTACTTACTCATAAACTTTACTAACATAAATAGTTTTTACTTAGCTGTGAATGATTGTTTTTATATTACTTTTAAGAGGAATCAAAACATAAGCATATAACTACACATAAATAGATTTACAAAGTTTCACACATTTCTGTAACATAAAGTTGAAAAGTTTTACTGTTTAAGTCTACTCTTTTAACATATCTCTCAACCATAAACCTTATTTAGAGACCGATACCGGAAATATATTTATCTTCAAGTGAACTGTAAACTCTTAACTTGTTTCGTAAAAGACACATATACTTAATTTGAAACTTATTTCTTCGCAGAACCATACATACATTTCATAAAGTAGAAATATTTTTATTACAATTAATTAAATATTTATAATAAGGTAGCTCGTGTTTGTTGATGTTTATTTCATTTTCAAAAAAGAGATAAACATAAGCACGTATTTAACTTTAAATATATATTTCCCTACATTAACTGATGTTACTGAAATTTGCTATTAAAATCTTTTATAGTTTTAACTCTTTACTCCTTAAAATTACGCTTATATAAAGATAAACATTCGATTTAAACGTTGTCACCAGAAATGCCATTTGTCTCGTCTTGGAGTGAATTGTAAGTCCTATATACGTTTCTCAAGACGTGTATTCATGAGAGCATGGCGAGAGATACAGAGTCACCTCTCTAACATTATAGGTTCCGAAATATAGTTACATAAAAGCAGTGCGTTCACCAGTTTCCTTAGGGAATTTATGGGAACTTAAAGTTTAGGAAGTGGTGTTGATGAGCCTGCTTCTAAAAGTTTTGGCTCTCAAGAAGTCTTGGCTATTACTTTGGTGACACGCGGATTTATCGAAGCCATTTAAAGTCGCCTGGAAAGTGTAGCAGCTGCAAAATTACTTTCGACGTTCTCTACTTCCGGGCCATTTTTCATGTATGAAAGTTGCTGATCTCTTCCAGACAGGGTTGACACAGGAAAGAAATCGCCAAAGTTTGTTCTTAATTTATGATAAGTTTATTGTTTTTGAATGACGCTGCCTTGGCGAGATGGATGACGTGGCGTTCTGGAACGAAAATAAAAATCGAGATGTTAGTTTCAAGACAGTTTAGAGAAGGATACATTGTAAGCTGCTGTGTATTAGAAAAGTATGGAATATATATTTAGTGTAGGTTAAAGTGAATAACTGGATAAAACCAAAAAGAATCGTTAGGTATACTAGTAAATTTTAGTTAAACTCATCTGGTAGGATTACGCGATGTAAATCATATAGTCCCCTAATTTCTCAATAAAGAACTTATTTTTTGTGACACGACTGTTAGTATTTTTTTCTTTTAAATGTTCTTGAGTTGAAAGTATATTTTAAAAAGAGTTCGATTTCTTCAAGAAGTGTTTATGATGGATATATTTTTATAATATTAACATATAGTTATATAATACATTTATATTATAGTATAACACCAAACAAAATGGTTGCAAGCTTGACACAGTATGAATAACACGCTTATTTTCTCTCAAATACATCCCATAAGGCAATAAAACTACTTTTTTTAGTTAATATAATTAATAATTGCTAAATAAAAGTACAATTTCCTAATATTAAAGAGAAGATAGATGAAATCAGAAAATTTTCTTTCGAAGTATTTTTATACAGAAATCTCTCAATTTAATGTCCTTTTAGTAAAAAAAAAAAAAATAACCAAGGTTTTCAAATCTAACATATTTTACCATTTCCTGCTGTTTTTTTTTTGTCTATAAAGAACGGCATGCAAATGATAAAATGCTTGCTAACAACGATTTTTAATGCAAATTTTTAGCTAATTTTGCTATTTAAATCGATAGAATATATAATGATAATTTTCCATATCAAAAGCGATATTTGTCTTACGATTTACGTAAATGGCGTAAAATTGCTAAAGAGCAGGATTTGTTACTACTATATATAGACAACGATAAATAAATAAGTTTTAGAGATTATTTACTGCTTTAATTTATTTAAAATATGTACCTAATGAACGCATACTTTGCAAAATTGTAAATTCATCTTAAACCCTTGATTTATTTTAAGAACACAGCAGTCATTGAAAAATATTTCAAATTATTCTAACTTTAAATGGAAAAACTGAATGCAATCGAATACATTCGTAGACATCATTTTTTCATATCAAAAAAAAGTTTTGTAGCATTGAAAAATGTAGCTTATACCTTTTTTTAAAAAAAATTTGACATTTTTATATGTCACAAAATAGATTAATCAGGTGTATAAAACTCTTGCCCACGATGAACATTTTTACAAACCTGGCCAGTATATTCGGCCTACAATAATATGTAATAAAATAAAATTTCTCCGAAACAGGAAAGATAGTAGCAGAAAAGAGATGTCAAGTGTCACACGTTAACATTTAATTTTTCTTGCTCTTAATTGTTTTAATTATAAAGTATTATTCAAAATGAACTTGTCTTTCTATGAATATAGATCTTCGTTGTGGTCCACTTAAAGTTAATCTTGTTTGTTTGGCCTAAGTTGGCCTGACATATTAAGTTTGACATACTAGAATTGAACTATCTATGCATATCAAAATAACTTTTTAATTGCAATTATTTTTACTACACAGCGCAAAATCTTTACGATAACACTTAGTGTAATGTAGTTTCCAGAAAAATGTATGACGGAATATATCACCACATTATTTCTAATTATCCTTATTATTTAAAAACTGTTTGATGATTTAACCCTAACTAGGAAAACATTTCTGGTATTTTAATTTACAAGTTAAAAAGACTGAATTTTTCTTTCATTTTCTGAAATATCTTGATAAATATACAGGAAAAATAATAATAATTAAGTGTGTATTAGTGAGGAATTTATAAATGTATCAAATCGAATTGCATTTTTGGACATAAAAAAATTTGTTTCTTGCTTGGAAATTTAGTTAAACTTACTAAAAATTAGAGCATAAACTATTTATAACAAATAATTTATGGACTATTTTGATTGATCAGAATTTAAATCTTCAAACAATAGTTGGGATTTGGCTTAAAAAATAAAAATCACACTAAAACATATTATAAAATTTTGATAAAAATATATAGTTATAACAGTATACAAATTATTCTAGTTGCAACAGAAATATAATTTCTCGGAAACTATCGAAATTTCCCCATGGAAGAATTTAGAAATTTATATTATATTATATTGAAATACTATAACATAAGTGTATATATTTTGTAAACTCAAAATACCAGTAATGTATACCTATATTATATTAAATATACACAACTCGCAGATTTCAGTCGAACGAATTTTTATTTTAAAATAAATAAAAAGTTTCAAAAAAATTATCAATCAAAATTATTTTCAACTGAAAGCAACATTAAATATGACGATTTTCTTCTCTAAAAATTTTAACATTACGTTAAAAAGTAAGCACATATTGCAAAATATTCGTCTGGATTAAATATCTTCAATTTCGTTGTAAGAAGGTTTAACTCTCTCTTCTATGAGAGGATTAAACTTTTCGTAGAAAATACATATAAAAACTGCTACATTGAAAGCGAAAGTTCTAAAATATTTCTAAGAAATGAACGTTGCAGTACTGTCTATGGGAATCTGCACATGTATGTCTGATTTCGAACGAAAATAATACAAGACCCAACTTTTCATTTGAATTTATAGTAACAAAATTCATTTCATGTGGACTTATGTTTCTGAACATAATAAATAACAACTCATAATATGACTTTCAATGTTTTCAGATCAACTATATGAATATACCTAATTTTTTTTAAACTTCTGTTCAATTATAAATTGCACATTTGTCTGCTTGTGGAGGAATATTACGAGAATTCAGTTTTGAAGCATAGGCATATTAAAATGTTTAGGGAAGCTTAGCCTAATGCGTATTATTTATATGTGATTCAAATTATTATAACTTTTATTTATATTTTTATTCAGTCTTAGACGTAACATAACCCTTGAATGCAGGATTGGCATCTTATCGCTTTTTTGTTGATTACAAAAATATTTTTTTTGGAAATTGTCCTATTGAAGAAAGGTAGGCCTAGTAGCCAGTTATTATTGATTTACGGTTTATCTTAATTTCGATTTACCATATTTTGAAAATTACCTTAAAAAAAATTCCTTTGTTATACTTTGGGGGTGGGGGAGAGGTACCTCTTCCCACAGTGTTGGGAGGTTGGAAGGAAGGCTAGCCATATTACAAAATAATTCAGTTTACTAACAGCACGTACCACAAGTGTGATCCACGAAAGTTAAGAGATGCACATAATGATAAATATGAGACAATTGACGAGGTACACGAATTGAATATGAGAAGACTTAATACTTAGTACACTTACTTATTCGATAGATCTGACTTCTTAGCTATATAATCTAGATTCAATCTCAAGTGACAGATCGTCACCTTAAGTAATAAAATTATCAATTACTAAATATCTGCGCCTCACCTTCAGTTTTGATTAACCCGTGATCACTCGCGCGGGTGCTCTGTACACCCCAGCAACAAGAAAAGCCTCCTAGAATTTCAAAAAGAATGCGCAGAACCGCGATTTTTTCAGTAGCTGCTCATTTTAGGCCATTGAACCTTCAGACATGATACAATCATTTTAGCTCAGACGATTGGAACGTAACGACCTTCAAAAATTTATCTGGGGTACTGAGAACTCCCCGCGAGCATTTGAGTTATGTTTACAGTTGCTCTGCATGTTTGGAAAATGATTAAAATAATTGTTTTTTAATTTCTATTATCCTTAACATTAATTACGAAGTAAGTTTATTACTGATATAAACGTTTTACTCGTGGTTTACAAAATATTAAAAAATATGTATTTTAAAATGAAAATTTTGCAGGTTTATTTTAAAATAATGACAGTCTAATTGTATTAAATAAATTTAATATTTTTTTTGTATCATACAAAAAATCTTGTATTTTACAAATATGCATCATTATTGACTTTTTTTTTCATATTTAAACGTGTTAAAAGTTTGGGTTGTTCTCTACACCCCGAGTAACGACATTTAGAAAACAGGCGCGAGTGACCGCGAGTTAATCACTGCGCCACTATTAGTCTATCCTATCTATCTATCTTCTAACCTGAAATCTAGACATATATAGTAGCCATGGTTTGCACGTTCATGTTTTCTTCTTCGGAAAAAAAGCTTTCTAATAAAATAATTTTTAAAGACCAAAAATTCACCAAGAGGATTGTTAGTAGGAAGATCATGGATAGAGCCGTCACAACTTATTTCATGTAAAACTGAAATCATATGAATTTTTTATGTAATGGTAATGTAACTAACTATAAGTTACTTTGTAAGAAGAATAATTGATATAACAGCTCAGTATTTTCAATCGGGGGAAATTGCACGGCTGGATAGCCTGAGTCGTTATTATTTTTGGAAAGCAATTTCATTATAAATGATTGCATATGGAATTAAGTTGTCACATATGTAATCTTTTAATTTCAAATCCTTCAAAATGCTTAATGTGGAAGTTTGATAACAATGTTAACATGCTATTTTTGTCATTTAAATAGCCCAAAGAAATAAACTCTATAATACTTTAGAGAACATCAATTAAAGGTAAAAACTCAG